>JAWWLV010000035.1:1384795-1421951 GCA_035041135.1 Platyrinchus mystaceus
TTTGAGAGATTAAATCTGTTACAGGGGTGTCTCTTTGAAATGCTAAGCTGTTGAAGAAATCAGTTATGTTGCAACTATAATCAGTTACTCAACTATCACATTGTGAGGGCAGAGAAGAAGAATAATGAAGGGGGGTGTGTGATGAGTTCACCCCATCCTGCAGAGTGGTCATGGCCCTGAGGCTGCCAGAGCTCACGGAGCGTTTGGAGTGTCCTGGACAGGCCCAGGCGTTGGACTCAATGATCCTTGTGGGTCCCTTCCAACTCGGCATATTCCATGATTCTGTGGTTCTTCCCAAACTGGCACCTGCCCTTGAGGAGGAACCTGATCAGGTCAGGGCTGGAGGAGGCAGAGCCACAGCTCCCAAACACGACCTAATCCCGCTCATCACAATCAGCCCTTCATGAACAGAGATGCTGCTCACCTCAGCCCTTAATTCCTTCAGTGCATTGTATTATTTGATTTATTACGTGACTATAAAGTCATACTTTGAGCAAATATTCCCATAACTGAAATCTCCAACGAGGATCAAGGGGGAGGGATGTTGAGAAGGACACCTGGGATGCATTCTCATCTCTCAGCCTCCTCCTCTCCCACCACCTCTGCAAATCTGTACATTGGCTCATGAGCCTTGAGGACATTGTTCTTGCCTTGTGCTTGGGGGCACTTGGTGAATGGGCCCTGATTGTCAAGGCATGTGCTGGGGAAAGAGGCTGTGGCAGAGAGTTGTCACCATCCAGGGATGACCCTTGAGGACTTGGCTCTGTGAAGGAAATGACGCCCAGGCTGGAGAACTTTGGGGTGGCAGAGAGAGCTGCTAGGCAGGCACAGGAGGGGCATGTGGCACCAAGAGAGGTGAAGGAGAGGGAGACCAGCTTGGGCGTGTTTTACACCTTCAAAGCCTACTTTCAGGATCTCCCTAGGAACCAGATGCTACTTTGCCTGATGTTATTGAAGTAAATGACATTTACTGCTGCTTTGTCTTTTCCTGCCTCCTTATCACTTCCAGCTGTAGAGCATCCCCTTATCTGGGGGCATTTCAGGAAGCTGCGGTCCTATTTCTGATCAGCAATATTTCCTGAAATGTTCTCCTATCTCAGACCGAGGAGTCTGGCTCTGACACTGCTCTGAAAACAACGAACTCACAGACCATCAAATGTCAAAGCTCCCAAAGCTGCAGCCTGTGAAGTCAGAGCACTTTTCCTAAAGGCCTTTGTACAACAGCTGGGCATTAAAAACTACAAAGTTACCCCAGACCTGCAACATCTACATTTACTTTATTATGAATATATAAATATATTTATTGATAAATAAATATTTTGAACTTCCCATTCAGAATGGAGCTTTTTTTCCCAAAGATATTATATTTCTCTCCTGTTCCTTATTCACTGTAAATTTTCTCAGAGAAAACAGGAGGAAAACTCCCCATTATTTCCATCCTCTTGCTCCAAAACTTACACCAACCCATAATCACTTTGTGCCTTAGTTGTGGTAGTTTTCCTTTTGTTCTAGTCATAAAAACTGGATGAGATTTTTGAGAGTCCCATCCTGTCCTTTTCTCTGCTGGGCAGCTCTGACTGTAATTCCCATTTTCCAACATTTATTTTCTCCTCCTGCCAAAAGGTCACCTTGGCATCTTCCAGTGTCAGTCACCTTTTTCCTTGATGCAAAGACAACTTTCCACAGCATTCCCAAGGGCCTTGAAGTCTCTGGCTGTCCTTCCCCCTACCAGGACTAGGTTCTTGCCTCCAGGGCTGGCACTGACCCTCAGTATTTCTCATGGGAGCTGCTCAGAAAGTTCTCACCCCACAGCAGTCCAGCCCAGGAACTGCTGCCAGTCCTGCAGTTAGAAAGGAGAAGGTCTTCCAGGAAGGATACCTGGTCTGGAGGTATCATTCAGCCTCCTCTTCCCCCATTACCAAGGGCTTTTCACTGCAAACTCTCTTTGTCTAAGCATTTATACCTCATGTGTTGGCATAAATTTAAAAAATTCAATGGCAATTCAAATGAGTTGGTGCATCACATGCAGAGAAAGCTTGTAGGGATTGTTCATGGTGTTGTAATTCCTATTTACATTATTATGAAAGCCCTGGAAGAAGCTGCAAAGGAGGTTTGTGGCAACACTGCAGTCAGTGAGGCCAGAAAACTGTGTGGTCTGTGATGGAGGTGCTGGGGCAGACTCAGCCCTGAGCAGGAGAAAGAGCCCCCCAACCTCTGAGGAAAAGCAGAAAAGGAAAAGCAGTATCATCACACCACCAGCCCGGCCCTTCCTGCATCATCGCACTGAGGAGGTGCTTTCCAGCCCCCTTTCGCAACCCTGAGAAAATCATCACTGTTAAATCATTAAAGAGCCTCTTTAAAAATTCAGCGGCAAAGTTCACCTGCTTTTTAGAGCCCTATTTAAAGCAGTGTGGAAGTGGATTCCCACTCTCTAAACCTGGGCTTCAGTCCAGGTGTCACTGAGTGGAGCTGGGAGAAAGAGGAGACTCTGGAGCTCCAGCATTGGGAGTACACACACCAGCCCACTCCACTGCAGTGCTCAGGGATGGATTTCACCTTCACAACTCTGTAGAGAAACCTTTAGCACTTTAACCTTGCTCTGTTTCACCAAAGTCAAGCAAAAGTTGGATCTGTTGTTTTGAGAGCCAGCAAAAGTTGAAATATTGAGGCTTTCTTCACGTTCTTCTCTGAAAACACAGATCAGCAGTACCTGATCCCACATCACTCACAGATCCTCTTGTGCCTCTTGTCCCCTCACATCCTATGGGTCCCCAGGGCTTTGTCTCCCCCTGATACTCTCGGTCCCATTTTTTTTCTGGTGCAAAACAGGGCTGAAGTGAGCTGCCCAAGGTCACACAGTGAGATGGCAGAGATCACTGGCAGGGATGAAACTGGAGACCTAATGAGCACAAGCCCAGCACATTTAGAGCAGATTGGGTTACCTTGCCCACAGGACTGTATATAAACAGCGTGTTAATGGCTCTCTGCTACATTCACCTTTCAACACGATACTGAGGTACCTTGTCCCTCCTTCACTGCTTTTGCAGCTGTTAAAACAGATACTCAAATCTTGTTTTGGTTTATTTTGTGAGGAAGAGAGGTCCCCCACCTGTGACTCACCAATAGCTGAGAATTGAATTTCTCTTTTTATAAGAAAAATACAAAATAAACCCATCATACCACTGATGGTTAACCCCCAAGTCTTCCAGCTGAACAGCTGACCCTGCTGATGCTCTTTAAATGCATCTTTATGAGTTTATCACATGCAATGTGTTGAACATGCTCGGTTATTTCTGTTTACTGGGACTCTGCATTTTCTCACGTGGATCACAAAATATTTGCCAGTTTCCTTCTTATCATAGAATCCCAGAATTGTTTGTGTTGGAAAAGACCTTAAAGATCACCCAGTTCCACCCCCTGCCATGGGCAGGGACACCTTCCACTAGCCCGGGTTGCTCCAAACCCCATCCAGCCTGGCCTTGGACACTTCCAGGGATGGGGCAGCCACAGGTTCTCTGGGCAACCCGTGCCAGGGCCTCCCCACCCTCACAGGGAAGAATTTCTTCCCAATAACCCATCTAACCCTTCTCTCTTTCAGTTTGAATCCATTCCCCTTTGTCCTATCACTACATACTCTTCTGAAAAATCCCTCTGCATCTTTCTTGTAGGCTCCCTTCAGGTACTGGGAGCCACTCAGGATGATCTGGTACCATGCAGGACTCATTTTTATCACAAATACTCCTCTTCATTTCTGTGCAGTCACGCTGGGACGCTCTGAGACAGATACTCTGAGACAAACACAGCACATTGCGACAGCAGCACATCTCCACAGCCTTACAAGCAAGCTAAAATATTGCAAATGAATTCAGAATTGAGCTCCCTTGCAGTGCTAGACAGGCCCTGTGTAAACAAAACACATCCTGTTCAATGACATGTTCTGTGACTTCTCCTCGTGTGCTGTTTGTTCCTTTAGCGCTTCCCCTTTTGCCTCTCGGTAGCTCTATGAGGAGACAGCTTTGAGTTCTCCTAATTCCACTTGCCTGGGAGTAAAGCATGACACAGGTCTGTTATTCTGGGTCACTGGAATCAGCATCACCTCCAGGAGCTCAGCAGAGCTTAGCTCTGAGCATTGCTCTGCAGAGGTAGTGGTTGGTAACAACGCTATTAATAGAGAGCAGAAAGTTTTCTGTGCTCCAAACAAAGGCAAAAGGAACATGAGAAATTCACAGATAATATTGGAAACCAGATAAGAAATATGAAAGCTTTGGAAAGCACACAATGCTTGATCCTTGCTCCACACAAGGGTCTCCAGTGGCTGATGGGAACATGAAGGATTTCTTTTCCAGAGAGCACAGAACTGTCAGGGCTTTTTAAAAGGTTAATTTCTTCCCAGCTCCTTTGCTGACAGACAGCTCAGGAGACCCCAAAGCCAGCGGCCCTCTTGCCAGGTGCCAGCACCAACTGCATGGTGCTTGTCTCACCTAATCCCTCACCCACTGGGATGCTTTGATAAAAAGTCTTCTTTCTTGGGACATTCAAATGCAGACCACTTGACTATGGAAGCAGCATCAAGGATATTCTCTTTTGGACCATGTAACTGGTCCCTGCTGGGACAGGACTGGGCTGTGCCTTTCCAGCACTCAGGGAGGTGGAGTTCAATACTTGTATTTTGAGAAAATTCCATGATTCTCACAGTTGGTATTAAAATGTCTGTTGATTTCCACAAGATTTAAGTTCAGCCTAAACAGTTCTCTTTCCCTCATGACTCCTCCCTTTTCTACCGAGGTCTCAAGTGCCGTTGGGTGGATGGAATGACACAGCACAGCCAAAGACCTGCTACTTCCCAAAATCTTGTTGGTGCTGTTTCCTGCCAGGGGTGAGCAGTGACCAGAGACACCTCCCAGGATGCAGCTCCCGGCCAAATACTTTTGAAGACACACTGCCAGAAGCACATTGGGATCTGCCCCAGGGGAACTGGAGGTGTTTTTCCAGAGTCAGGGTACACCAAACTGGTGAAACTAGACTTTGTTCTGTGCACCTCTTACCTTTCTGTATCACACAGAGGCTGAGAAAAAGCCATAGGGCCAAACCCACAGGTAACACCAGTATTTACTATCATTCCATCGAAGCAGAGAGCACTGGGGAATGAGTTATTAACCATAAGCTATCCCAAGAAGAATATTTTTTGAAAGTATCTTCTCCCTGGGAATATTTCTTGTGAGTGGTCCAAAGAATTATGTTTCCTTTCGAAAGAATTCCTTTAAATTATATTCCAAGGCATGAATTCACAAGATTTATTTGCTTCAAGCTATGAAATTAAGTTTAACCAACATTTCAGACTGGTTATTTATATGATATATTCCATCACACACTTACTGGTTTAGCAGTGTAGTGATATCCCCAAGTGCAGTGGATGCTGGTGAGGGTTATGATTTTTCCTAAGCCTTTAATTTAGGCTATAAAGGATCCACATGCTTTGAACCCCCACAAAGGAGATTTGAAGTAATCTTAACAAATTATTTGTAAAAGCCAGATTGCACCCCATTTCCCTGCAGCTTCTCAATGCATCTCACTAGGAGCTGCCAAAACCAGAGGGAGGAAAAACAGATTCAGGCTGTGTCTTTATCTCCGAGATGCTGAACACAACCACTGCAATCATAGCCCAGAGAGCAAACGCCTGTGAGAAGTGTTTCCATTTTATTTCCCAGACCTTCTGTTCATCTCAGATCTGTGCCCCATTCATTGCCCTCTCACAGTACAGTCTTGCATCGGGTGTATCTCATTTCCCAGTGACACTGTGGACCTTTACTGAACTATGTTCACTATGTCCACTACGTCCCCTCTCACATCCCGGGGGGGTGTCCGTTGTCACCGGAGCATCCCGCTGGATATCTCTGCGCTCTTGGTCCAACAACTGGCTGCTGAGATGCTGCTTTACACTTCAAGCATTGCAGCTGGGATAAGCTATACAAAAAGAATAAAAAGAGCAGTACCTATCCCAAGACAGCTAGGACGCTACAGATTAAGCTGCTTTGATTACAGTCACTAAATAGACTTTGGTTTTCCATCTGAAATACCAAAAGGAGTCTGTTGGAGGCCCCTGAGTCCCTCAGGGGAGTTCATGCTCCTCTTACTACCCAGAATACAAGCTCTAAAAGGCTGCCACTGAAATCCAGGCCCCTGGAACCTCTTGAGAATACTTTTCCTATAAAGCTGCAGAACCGTGAGCAAATAGCCTTGTATGGTAACTCAGAGGTAGACGTGGAGGGAAGGTTGCTGAAAAAGTCTTGGAGAGTGAGGAAGAGTCAGTCTTGTGTCAGGAAGCTTGTTCTCAGTCTGCTTTGCCTGGAGAGGGGCCCATGGGGTGTCCTTCCCCTCTCCCAGCACAGCAGCACCTGTGGTGTGGGCGGTTGTGGTGCAGAGCACGACCGAGCCATGGGACATTTATGTCGGCTTCGTAGGCAGCTCCGTTGGACTCGGTGGCTGTGGTTGATCACTCTTGGTCTGGGTTGCAGGAGGGGGCCATGTGGTCTTCTGATGGAGATGGCTGAAGAGGAGAAATAGGGGTTAGGTGGTTTGGGAGGAGGACACAGAGGACAACGTGAAGGCAGCACTGGTCACTTGGGAAAGAAGAGGAGGCCACGGATCTTGCCTGGCTAGTGGTCAGTGCTGGCCATCTGTCTTGTCTGAAAATGCTTTTTATAACCTTGAAACCATGGTTTTCAGATGTCTGTTTTGTACCTAACTGAAGAACTGTGCTGGCAAGTCTTCAGTTTGAGCTAAGGTGATCAGCTCAGACAGTAGTAGGAGACATTTAGGTCTTAAAGTGTCCTTTCAGCAGATAACTTGAGGATACAGCTCTGTTAAATATAAGTCATTTAAGAGGTTTTAGGGAAATTTAAGGTTCAAACAAAACCATGTCATCCTGCTCTCCCTGGCCAGGGCTTCACAGCATTCTGATACCACAGCATAAAAGATTAACACATTCAGTGATGCCTTTTCCCCTTATGCACCATAAAAATGCCAGCTAGACAAGCCACAGAGCCACAAATCCTCATCTGGCCCGAAGGAAAACCAGCATTTTAGAAAGCAAAACAAAGATCAAGGAATTCGCAGCATCCTTCACTATGCGGGGCAGGAAGTCTCTTGCTGTCTAGAAAGGGATGTATTTCTCTGACATGACCATCTGGAGGCCTCTATCTGATTAAAAGTTGTCAAACAACAGTTTTGATTAAAAAAACCCAACAAACCAAACAGGAATTTTTAGTATGTGTGTTGTCAAAATTACAGATGAGGGTTTTGACACCTACTCCTTGTAATTTGGGATTCCTTCATCAGGCAGGCACTGGTCCCTGTCCCATGGCAGAGCTGCAAATGGAAGCACACAGCCAAGTGTAAGTGAAGGGTTAGGAAACATGCCCAATGTGCTGCTACATTATGATAATTCCCCTTTAAATGAGGCAGGAACTTGGAAAATGCTGACATGCTCATATATCAGAGATGCTTCCAAAAGGCTACAATTATTTCCCTGAGACAAATCCAGTGCTGGGCCGTGGCCATGTTGAGTTGGTGAAGACCATCAAAGAGCAAAGCCTGGGCACCTGTTTGGGGCTGTTTGCTTACCTGGTCATGACATGGAGGAGATCAGAAACTCATTTTGTGTACAAGGAGACAAGTGGGGCCAAATAACTGCTGCCAAGAATTGTTTGTGGCTCATGAACTAGCTCAGAGTCCCAGTCTAGGGAAGTTAATCCACACTCCCATGGAGCTAGATGCCTTTTTTCTGATTTTCTCATCAGTGAGGCTGGTTTGTACACCAAGGAAATGGGGAGCTGACTGTTCCCTCTGCTCAGCATCGCTGCAGCTGTACCTGGATGGTGCAAGGAAGGGCTGGATCCCTGGTTCAAAGCTATTTGGAAACTGGATAGGGTCCAGCAAGGGGAGCTCCAGGGCTCATAACCTGCAAGGAGAGGCTGGGGAGGGCTGAGGGAGCTGGGTGTGTTTAACCTGGCAAAGAGGAGGCTGAGAGGCCACAGCGCTGCTACTGCAGGGACAGTGAGAAGGATGCTGGAGCCCAGCTGTTCTTGGCAGTGCAGACACTGTAACTGGGGGCAGTGGCCACATCCTGCCCTGGGGCAGTTCCGGCTGGGTGCTGGGAAAACCTTCCTCAGTGAGGGAACACATCATCCTGGAAGGCTATGGATCTACATCCTGGGAGGCTGAACTAATGCTGGCTAAAGCCACTGCAGATCTCATCTAGTGGGGTGGTCCTACTTGGGGCAGAAGATTTGACACTTGATCTCCAGCAGTCCCTTTCAACCAGCATTTCTACGATTCTGTGAAACCACCCTCCTGCCTGATAGGGGTTTTTTTCACTGAATAAATGCCTTTCCTGTGGGCTTGAGCACAAGTGGCACCTTTGACTCCTTACCCTGCAAATCTGCATTTCAGATTCCAAGATGAGTCACATGGATATGGGGAGGGCAATTCTATCTCTGTTTGCATGAGACAATTAGGTACATGTATGGCAGGTATGGCAAAAATGATGGAAGGTGGTGGAAACTGTCACTGGGACTGACAGACATCCCTGAGACCTGCTTGGATTCAGGTTTCTCCAGTGAATTTAGTGCTTACCGTCCTTTCTGGAGAGGATTGGTGCTAACAGTTCTTTAGCTTCTGATAGCAAGAGGTCAACAAGATCTGAAGATGGAAGAGATGTGTCTGAGACTGCATCTGTTTTATCCTCTTCTGTTGCATTGTTGACGCTTATAAATACGGAAAGTGCCATCAATACTTCTGTCATGGAAGGGTCATTGAAAATCCTGGCCAGCCTCTCATGAGGGATGTGCTACATAAATTCTGGCTGTTCAGAGGGGATTGCATCTCAACCCCTCAGCAGCATGGGAGACTCTCTGTTAGACAGACTTGCACTGTTTTGTTACAGACTGACATTCTTTAGAATTTCTCTAAAGTATTTTCCCCTCGTTACATTAGAAATAATCATCCTGGACACTTAAAAATTGTTTTCCATCCTTCCTAAAACATGTTTTTTTTTTTCAAAGGGGCTGGTCATTATCCATGGGACAGTGAACTTTCAGTGATTTAATCAGTTAAAACCACACAGAGAGTTGTGATAAATTTTTATCCCACATGGTAGGACATCGGTTCAGGTTAGGGGGGAGTCCAGGAGCCTGAGCTCTATTTCTGCAGCCATTCATGCAGTTGAGAGCCATGTGAAGCTCTTTGCTTACACTTATCTACTGTAACTGCTGATAAATAAAGATGTGGTCCTGGATCCAAAACCTGGTTTATGTGTGGAAAAGCAGGTGGGTCAAAATTTTGAAACAACCTTCTTAAGGTCTCTGCTAACAGAGCAACTTAACCAGAGCAGTGTTTCAGCAACTCACTCCCCAAAAAACCTGAACAGAGGCCAATCCCCCCCCAGCACCAACCCACCAGCAGCCCCCAAATCATCTTTCTCCCATGGTTTCACTTCCAAAGAAACAAGGCATGTTTAGAAACTCTGGGTAGGTTATGTGTGAAGCACCTTCCTCTGAGAAAGGTCAGAAAAGGACATTTCATGTTGCTGTTCACCATTCCCAGCAGCCATCTCCTACCTTTTCTCATCTGGTAAATGACTGGGTGTGCTCAGGACCTTGTGAACATTCTGCCATGCAACAAAAAGGAAAAGGAAAAAAAAAGGAAAAAAGAAAAAGAGATTTCAAACTTGTAGGAATGAATAATTCCTGAGAACAAACCCCATGGGTTTTTCCTGATGATCAGATTTAATATGACAGTAATCAGCTTCTGCTTATTCATTGCCCTTGAAGGGAATATCTCAAGGCCTTTTTCAGCCCAGGCAACATTCACAGCCTATGCAAATTCACAGACACATCCAAATTCTGCATTTTAATGCCAAGGCTAAAATACATGAAATGCAACACAAAAATCCTCTTCCAAAGAACACTTTTGCAGGCTACATGTCAGCAAGCCTTGATCACTGCTGCCAGCAATCCCTGGATTCTGGGTTGTACCTGCACATGTAAGCTCTCATTACATACCTGGGTCATGACTTCTCAGGCATTACTGAGGGGTGGATAAAAAAGGGAAGATATTTTGCTCCAGTGCTCAAAATCCTGTGATGTTTGACCCTGGGGTCAAGCTAAATGCATTTCCAAAGTCTGACCCCAAAAACTGCACGGGCTCCAGCACACAGTGCTGCAGTCTGAAGGCATTTTAATTCTTCCTTCTCTGCGGCAGAGGACGCAGCATCTACATTTCCTTTTGCTCCACTGTTTCCTCTTGATTTGAAGAGCTCTTGGGACAGACCACAAGAAGCCACAGCAGATACACTGAGTACTAGTGCCTCTCGTACTGGCCAGTTTACTGATTACACACACTGGTATTCCCAATACAGAGAGTGAAGTGGAAGAACAACCAATTAAAAGACTAAACCAATTATGTGTGAGATTCTTCAGGAAATCTGGGGGGTGGGGGGAAAGCACTGGAAGAACAAAAGCACTCTTCAAGTTTATAGAGAAGCAACCAGCAGCTCTACTACGGGAAGGTTTTCAGGGATGATTTCGACAGCAGAGCTCCTGGAACAGCCTCAACCAGAACATCCTGGTGGGACTGGTGATCCAGGGAGAGCAGAGCCACCAGCAAAACCTGCCCCACAGAGCTGACATCACTTGTAGGGGTATGAAGATATATGAGTTCATCCCCTGGTTCCTCCCAACCAACAGACAGTGTCTTTTTAAGGTGAGATAGGTAAAAAAAACAACCTCTTGCTCATGGATCAAGAAGTTCATTGGACTTGCAGAGTCCCCCTTAAGGTGAGAGGCTGCAGTGATGGCACAGCACCGAGGTGGCTCCAACCTCACCTGCACAAACAGGAGCAGTTTCCTGTTGCAGATCTCCAGGCGCTTCCGTGAGACTTCTGATTTCCGTAACTGGCCATCAGCCAGCGACAGCTGCCTCTTCAGCTCCAGGACGTCCTCCTGACACAGGGACACAGAAGGAAGAGAAAGGTGGTGGTGATGCTGCAGCCTTGGCTTTTGGAAGCACCAGTTTATGACATGTGTTACACACAAAAGCAGTGTCCTTTGGAAAGGGACAGTGGAAATGATGCAAATTATAACACAGATCCAGAAAGCACGTTGGCCTTGGGGTCACACAACAAATGATCTATGTGCTATTTCATTTTCTCCTGTACAAAAAGAAGGAAGGGAACCTTAGTTGTGGCTGTCCTGTCCCTGGAAGTGTTCAGCACCAGGCTGAATGGGGGTCTGAGCAACCTGGTCTTGTGGAAAGTGTCCCTGCCCACAGCAGGGTGGAATGAGATGAGCTTCAAGGCCCCTTCCAGCCCAAACTGACTGTCTGAACCTACAGAAGGGTCTGTAAGGTTGTGGGGCTTTCCCAGGCTGGGGGGTTGCATTACCTCTATTTCAGAGACGTGTTTTGCTTTCTTCCCCGCCAGCTGCATCTTCAGTTCTGCAATTTCAGCTTCCAGCAAGTGGATCACTTCCTCGTAGTCCTGCTCGGCACTGTGGGACTGTCTCTGCACCACCTCGGCCATCTGCAGCTTGTTGTGCAGCGTCCGGTTCTCAGAGAGGAACCCCAGAGCTTTCTGGAAGCAGTGAGAAGTTCTGGTGAACTCACCACATCCCTCTCATCTGCCAACTACCAAACCCACCCTAAGGGCCCCAGAAACCCCTTCACTAACCTGGTTCAGCCTCTGAAGCTCATCTTCCATTGACTTCTTGCTGTTCTCCACCTCTTTTAGGAGAGACTATGGAAAATATTTTCACTGTGTTAGAAGCAACAAGTGACAGGACATTCTCTAGAAAATGCCCTGGTCTTGTAGCCCCTATCCAGCAGAATATTATTTTACAGAAGGAGCTCTGTGCAATGTCCCCTCCACAGGGAGAGCTTTTTTGGGCTGTGAACTGCGGGTCTGCAGAAATCCCCTTGGACACAACCATGGTGCCAACAGCCTCACCGGAGATCTGCAGCCAGGAGAGGATGGGAGCCCAGGTGGTTCCTTCTGCTTATCATGGACATGAATGATTCCTGAGACACTCATTGGTATTTCTAAATATATCAACTCTTCTAAGAAGGGATTGCAGACTTGGAGTACAAAAAAGTTTTTGTTTGAAGTTGAGGGCGAGAAAGAGGCAATTAAGGAGAGCGGAGGGTGAGAGGCTCCTTTGTGACAAGGAATGCACAGAATGCAAATTGGTGATTTCTCAGGAGGAACAGGCCACACCATTACCCCCATGGACAACCTCAGCAGAAGGCCCCAGACAAGAAATCTGCTCCACCTTTAGCCTTCGGACTTCGTGCCGCAGATCTGTCATCTCCAGCTGCAGCTGCTCCAGGTCCTCGTTGCCATTGCAGTTGAGAGAGTCAAAGGTCTGCAAGGAGAGAGACAGACTCATCACACATCCAATCCAAACCACTTCAAGAAGGAGTCAGCATTTTTATGCAAAGGATCAAAATACACGTTAACTAATTCAACACCAGGGTTTTTTTTCCACCCCACAGAATTTCACTCTCTGATCCCTGTCGTTGCTGAATAGCTCTCTTACAGTGAATTTTCATTTTGTGAACCAAATGAAATTAGTTAATATTGATTAATTATGGCTATTTCTCTTTCTGCAGCACTGCCAATCTGCTTCCTCATATTTTCCCACAGATGTTATTATTTCCTTATTAAAAATTAGTAGTTTGAGGTCTTTTATTGAATTTCCTATAATCAAAATGATTAATGCATAGTTCTGCCTTCTCTTTATAACTCTAGGACAATAAGAAAATGGTAATTTAGCTTTGCCCATCTCAGAATTCCATGGATTTCACAAAGAAGACTCCATGTAGAAGAGCTTTGGACTGACTGACCGGGGAGTGAAAAGCCGATGTATCCAGCAAATTGGCCACTTCGTGCTGTGTGAAGAGCATGGAGTTGGAATCCAGACCAGCCTCGTCCAGCTCCTCCTGCATCAGATCCCTGAGTGCTTGGAGAACATCTGTGAGAAACAAGCAGTTTTTACTAGGCTAAAAGAGAAAAGTGTTTTGTGTTAGGAGAAAATGCCACTGGTTTTGGAGCACCACTGATGCCAATCAGGGAGGGTTTGAAGATGCCAAACAGTCCTCTCTAACACTCCTGCCTTCCTCAGCAATCTCATCAAGCTTAAATGAGTTGTTGGCAATCTTTATTAGACGCTTGTTTCTTATCCAGTTGAAAAAAACCTACTTTTAAAACCCCAAACCCTAAGATATTTTCAGAGGGGAATTTTCATGACTGTGGTCATAAAACTTTAAGCCAAACCTACATTTCTCTGAGTGGCACCTGCCTCCTGCTGCAATATCTCACATTGCTAATTTAAATAAAAAGACAACTTGGAGAGTTCAGCGCTTAGAAAAGGTGTTAAATTAACAAGTCTGAAAATCCAGATTCATTTTGCTTTCAGTCATGAAAGAAAGCACGACAAGAGGGGCTGTGTGGGACCGATGGGAGCCATCAGGGAGGTGGCACCTGGATCCCAGAGCCTCCAGTCACAGAATCACAGAATCATGGAATGGTTTAGGTTGAAGGGACCTTAAAGTTCATCTCATTCCACCCCTTGCCATGGGCAGGGACAACTTCCACTAGCCCAGGTTGCTCCAAGCCCCATCCAACCTGACCTTGGACAATTCCAGGGATGAGGCAGCCACAGCTTCTCTGGGCAACCTGTGCCAGGGCCTCCCCAGCCTCACAGGGAGGAATTCCTTCTCAATATCCCATCTAACCCTGCCCTCTGGCAGTGGGAAACCATTCCCCTTTGTCCTGTCCCTCCATCCCTTGTCCCCAGTCCCTCTCCAGCTCTCCTGGAGCCCCTTTAGTCACTGGAAGGGGCTCTCAGGTCTCCCTGGAGCCTTCTCTTCTCCAGGTGAATCCCCCAGCTGTCCCAGCCTGGCTCCAGAGCAGCGGGGCTCCAGCCCTCGAAGCATCTCCATGGCCTCCTCTGGACTTGCTCCAGCAGCTCCATGTCCTTCCTGTGCTGGTTCCCCATATCTGGAGGCAGCTCTGCAGGTGGGGTCTCACCTGAGGGGGCAGAGGGGCAGAACCCCCCCCTCCCCTGCTGCCCTCACTGTGGGATCAGCCCGGGGCACACGGCCGGGGCATGTCCAGCCCCTCACCCACCAACACCCCCAGATCATTCTCCCAAGGGCTGCTCTCCACCCATTCTCTGCCCAGTCTGGATCCATGCTCTGGATTGCCCTGACCCAGGCACAGGACCTTGCACTTGGCCTCACGAGGTTTGCACAGGCCTCACGTGGTTCTGTGTCCTATCCCTCGCTCTGCACAAAAACTTGGTCCAAGTTGCCTTGTGCCTGTTCTGTCTGAGGTGGGGACATGCTGATGGCTTTGGATTTTTGCTAAGAACCTTCTGGGGAGCAGACTCGGTGGTTCAGACAGGCTCTGGCAGGTCACAGAAAGCAGAGCTGGCTTTTATTTTCTGCGTGTCCTCTGGTCAGCTCCTGCTAGGAAAGGTGGGATTTTAAGTGAGCCCTTGCACCAACTTTATTTTCGTCTGATTTTACATCTGACAGGACAAGGGGAATGGCTTTAAACTGACAGATAGTAGGTTTAGATTAGATGTTAAGAAGAAATTCTTCCCTGTCAGGGTGGTGAGGCCCTGGCCCAGGTTGCCTAGAGAAGCTTTGGCTGCCCCATCCCTGGAAGTGTCCAAGACCAGGTTGGATGGTGTTTGGAGCACCCTGGGATAGTGGAAGGTGTCCCTGCCTGTGGCAGGGGGTTGGAATGAGGTGAGCTTTATGGTCTCTTCCAACCCAAACCATTCTATGGTTCAACCAAATGCCTTTTCTTGTGTTTTGTGACTTTTCTTAACTCTTTTGAGGCTCCATCAATGCACAGGCAGAATCTCACCTGCCACCTCTCTCCTTTCGTATCTGCAAGCAAAGCTCCCCAAACCCAGCCAAGCTTCCACTCACCTCCGTAGGCCACTGTTCCCTGCGAGTCCGTGGTCAGGCTCTGCCGTAACTGCCTCTTCTTCTCCTCGGTCACATCCAGACCAAGATACTGCAGAACCTTGAGCAGAAACAAGGAGCCTTTAAAAAGAAAAATACTGGAAAAGCAACTCTTTGGAGTAAGCACTGGGAAGACACTTGGTGTTTGGTTTCTCCTGGAAGTGGATCTCCAAGAAGCACTTCCCAAAGGAGCAGGCTTGGGTTGGGTCTCCAGTCTCTCCTTTCCTACATGTGTACAGAAATGTCTGTTTCTGAAGACAGGGACATGTTCACATCCTTCCAAGAACATTCTCTACGGACCGCAGTCAGATTTGCCCCTCTGATGAGCTGTCAGGACTTCTATTCATAGCCAGTGGAGTTTAGCAAGGCTCATCTGGCAAAAGCTTGGCCTCTCCTCTCCTTTCTCTTGTTGCCTGGGAGTTGTGTTTAGGACCAAGAAGATAAAAGCTGTTCTCAGAGTATTTCCCATGATGAGAGGAGACATTCAAACATTTTGCTTCTCCGCTTCATCTTTTGCTCTCTCATTACTCTACTGATATTTATCAGTTGAACCCCATGGCACCACAGAGAGCAGATAAACCTGTGCAAGCCCCACTTCACTGCAGGCAGCAGCAACTAAAAGCTTTTAAAGGACAAAGTGGAGCTCAGCAGACTCTGGGAAAGAGCCTGAATGAAACACTTGCCTGTCTCAGGCTGCACACACAGCTCCTGCTCCCAGCTCCTCCCACGAGGTCCCCTGGGAAGGGATGGGCAATGAATCCTTGCTCACGTTTCCATCACGAGCAAGTCCCTGGGACCCATCTGCTCTCTCATTTGAGTCCCACCTCCTGCTCCTCTGCCCCCCGTGCAAGGCAGTGCTGCAGGCTCCCAGACTGGCTCCCACACTTTGGGGTGCTGGGTGGGTTGGCCACCCCAAAACCACCTCAGGTTGTGTCTGTCGGTGTCACACCCGACCCTGTCACCACTGGAGCTGCCCGTGTGTAACACAGGCTTTTAGAGGGGAAACCCAGCGTCCCACTCCTCCTACCCAGAGGAGCTACTTTGTACCCATGACGAGCAGAGGTCGCTGTGAAATGCAGGCCTAAATCCCGCTTTAGGAGAATTAAGCAGGCTTAGAAGAGTTCCTGCTGGAGCGCTGCCCTCCCGGGAGATGGGAGCAGCCAAGGGCGAGCCCTTGGCTGCCGTCGGGTGGCAGCAGATGTTCATCACATCGGAGCCACCGCGGTGTCCCCTGCCCTGCACGAGGGACCCTGTTCCCTCTTCCCCTCAAACGCCGGCAGAACATGGGAGGGACATGCACCCCAAAGCCAGACAGGGACACGGCCCTTCCAGGGCGCTCTGCCCTTCACCAGGTCTTGGTGAGCAAATGGGCAGCTCTGCTCTCTGCCCATGGAACAGGTTTTCCATAAAATGCTGAAAGAATTAGCAGTTCTAGCTGGATCCTCGGTGATGTATCTCCTATCTCAGCCTCTCCTTACCCACACCAGGCTGCCTGTGGTCACCACAGCAGCAACAGCAGCACCAAATATTTGCAGTCCAAGGGAGGTGTGAATGCCAGGAGAAAACTTCTGGAGCCCCCCAGAGCACTGAGAAATAGCCAAGAGGAGCCAAGGTGTGTTCAAAATCCCCTTTAGACACAGTAAGGATATTCCACTACTCCTTCTTCCTTTTTACCTTCAGAGGCTGTACTCAACCTCCAGCACTCTCAGCTGAAGAGAGGAAGGACTAGTTCCTGCATAGCTCATCTTGCTTTGGGAAGAGTGACCCATTCTACTTACCAGTTCCAGTTTCCCGTCTTTGAGCCGGATGTGGGGATCCAGTGCTACTTTTGGTTTGGTGCCTGAAGCTGCTTTGTGAATAGATGCTGAAGCAGGTGCTGAAAAATCAAAAATAAGTGCTAATGGGGGAGCATTTGGTAGAAGAAAGAGGTGTCTGCAAAGCAAACTTAGAACTCTAATTATATGAAATATTATGTGTGTGCAGCAGGACAAAAATCAAAGTTCAGGATTTATTAAATCTGGTTCTGGAAGGCTGAACTAGGCCACTCTTGGGAAGATAGGATACTGGGGCAAACCCTTCTGAAACTGGGCTTCTGCATGGTTGAAAATGGGATGTTTCATCCAAGGACCTAGGACTGCAAAAATAGCACTTTGGAAATTTCCAGTCAGAGTTTTGTGGAGTCTTGGGCCCTGCAGTTGTGGTGAGCTGTGAAAAAAAAGAATTAAACAAAACCTGCCTGGTTCTCATCTGCTCTAACTGATTAAGCAAAACTGAAACAATTCATGACACCCATGGGAATAGAGAGATGAAAAGCCATGTGGAAAAGCACCACTGCAAGATTTTTTTCCCTCTTCAAGTCTGCAAAAATCCTTGAGCCCTCTTCCCCTCTGTTGGGCAGGCAGAGTTTTTTGGGTAGAAGGAGCCACATGCATTGGGAGGTGGCCACAAAGGGAGGAAGAGGCAGAAAGAGCAGTGCTGGGGAAAAGCTGTGGTGAGATGGAAGATCCAGCTGGCTCAGCACTGCTGCACTGCTGCACTGAAAGGGTCCAGAGCGAAGCCCTGCCCCTCCACCCCTGCAGGGATCCCCACCTTTTCCATTATCATTAACCCTTGTCTGTAAGGAACCAGGATATTCACTGCAGAAGGCATTGCCTGCTCAGGACAACCCAGCCAGACTCCAGAAAGGTGCAGGATTGCTGTGCCTGCCCCTGCCCACCCTCAAACCCTCAGCCTAGGTGATAAAATTCCTTCTCATGCCAGTGGCCCAAGATTTGCCCAGGAAGCAATTCCTTTTGTCTGCCTGGGATCTGATTAACACCATGGGAAGCCCCTCTTTGCTGAGTAACTCCACTCCTCTGGAATCTCTGGAGCACTTCTCCCCACACCCTCCTGACTGTCAGGGCAGGGCCCAGTGCAAGGGGGAGGCAGTGAAGAGCAGCATAGGGGCTGCACAAGCATAATCCTCGTGATCCAGGGATCCATCCACTCTGCCAGAGCTGGGAGCAACAAGAGGGAAAAACTGGGTTTGCTGGATTGGCCACCAACACTTTGCTCTCCAAGTTCAAGGGCAGAGCCATCGCCCTTCCAGGCTTGGCTAATCAGGATTAGCTCTGGGTGGCTTTGCTGTCAGCCCTGGACACAGAGATATCCAGGGCATCCACCAGGCACCCAGACACAGGCAGGCACTGGCTCAGGCTCCAAGCCTGGCTGCTGCTCTTTCAAAGCCAGTTGTCTGTTTTCATGGGTGACAACACTGACACAAAGCATCCTCAGCACCTCACAGTAAAAACCTGGTAGGATAAATCTCCCAGCAAGGTCAGGCAGGTCACTGCTATGGCTGGATTGCTGAATTGCTCTGTTCCCATCCCTGGGAGTGCTGGCTCTGCGTGGTGGCCATCTGAGAGCCCACCTGGCACCTGCAGGACCCTCTGGGCAGGGAGGACAGAGCAAATCCCTGTCCCAGGGCCTCTCCAGAGGAGCATGGTAGACAGAGCTGGAGCCTGTTGAGCTTGCCTAAGGTGGCACAGGCACCCCTGGAAGCAGAGCTGGCACACACCCAGCCCAGCACCGGCTGCTCCATCTGCCGCCAATCCCAGGTATGGACTAAACACGATTTACCTCCAGTGCTTGCTCTCAGCCTTCCAGATGGGAGTTACAACAAGACACAGGGATTTATAAGCAGAGCCACTGCCCTGGCAGCGCATGGGGGAGGATTTGAGGCTGCAAGAAGGATGGGCAGCACTTGCTGAAGGCTCCTTGGAAAAGCCCATCTTTTCCTCGGGGCAGGAGAACATTTTTGCACGGGGATAGGGGGTATCTTGGTGGAGGTTGTCTCCCTGGGCTCTGGGTGACAGAGGTTACGGAGGTTTCCTGCCATTCCTAAGGGATCTGGGAAGCTGCAGGGTGATTTGAGCTCACCCCCGTTCCTGCCATCCTCTTGGGAGATCAGAGTGGGTCTCGCCAGAAAAGGTAAGAGCTCAGTAGACTCGGAACAGGGAGAAAAAACACAGCATGGAAAATAAGCAAAAAGTGAAGTTTGAATGTAGAGAGAGGTCTGATTTAGTCACATCTAGAAGCCATTTCCCCGTTTGACCAACTGAGGGCGTCCTTACTGCCTGTTCAGCGCCAGGGCTGGTGTGTCACAACTGTCACTGACTACCTGGTGTTACACTCTGTGTCCGAGGACCCCCCATTCCTGTCAGAGGGAATGTGGCCTGTGGTGAGACCTGCTGAATGTCTGACATGGGCAACGGTACTGCTGCAAATGAACCAAAGGCTGAGAGGGGAAGAATTTGTGTCCTGTGAATACCTCAGCCCTCAAATGCCTTAGTAAAGAGTTTTGCTACTTTGGGCAAACATGGACATAGTTACTGCTCGTTGAGTAAGCCAAGCTGCTGCCTTCCCTCTCTCTGAGCAGGCTGAGTCTCATTATCACCCCATTAAATTCCACTACAGCAGTATAAACACTGATAAAAACATGTAGTGATGGGACAAAGGGGAATGGCTTTAAACTGCCAGAGGGCAGGGTTAGATGGGATACTGGGAAGGAATTGTTCCCTGGGAGGGCGGGGAGGCCCTGGCCCAGGTTGCCCAGAGAAGCTGTGGCTGCCCCATCCCTGGAATTGTCCAAGGCCAGGTTGGACGGTGCTTGGAGCAACCTGGGATGGTGGAAGGTGTCCCTGCCCATGGCAGGGGATGGAATGAGATGAGCTTTAAGGTCCCTTCCAACCCAACCAGTCTGGAATTCTGTGATTTTATGATTTCATCATCCTCAGCTTGAGGAGCCACAGCTGTTTGTCCCCCACACAAGGAGAACGGTTGAGCAGGACCCTTACCTGAGACCGTAAGCTCCGGTGGGCAAATGTCCGGTGACAAAGAAGGCACAGGAAAAGGATTTTCACGTCTATTCTAGAAAAACAAGACAAAATAGCACAGACAGTTACTAAGAAGAATCTGCTGGTGTTAATAAAGAGCAGAAGATAGGGGTGTTCAAGAGAGAGCCACCCATCTGGCCCATGAAGGCGCCACATGTGCAGAAGGGCCAAAAGAGACTCTGGAGGTTTCTCTGGGAGCACCTGGCACAGGAATGTTCCTGGGCCATCCCAAGACTTCTGGTCACGCACAAACGAGTCTGTCCTTAATGTACCTGTGATTTAGAGCTGATGCCGAATTTGGCCTTGTCTGGTTTCTGCACAGAGGTTCTCCCTAAAGCTCTGCGTCCAACCCACCAGTGAGGTCCCGAGTAGTCCGACCACAGCAGGTGTAATATTTATCCCAAACCCAAAATTACCACAGTGAGCTGTGGGTAAAGGATCCAACCACACCACTCAGCTACAGCTCCAGGGGCTGCTGCTGCTTTTCATAAGCACTTTCCAGCCTGGCACACCCAAAAAAAACACGCAGATGACATTTGTGCAAGTCTGGGTCCCCACAGGGCTGGAAAGAGATGTTTTGTGGATGATCTTGTATGAAAGGAACATCTAGCCGGTCTCTTCCTTTTGCCAAAAAAACCCCTCTTTCCTCACTCTTTGCCTGCTTTTGCATTCAGACTGTCCTTGTGAGTAAGAATTGTGTCTCAGATCTATCAAAGCTACAATAAAGTGAAATAAAATCGGACTTTCCAAAGGAAATGTGTGGTTGCCACTTATGTCCACAGGTAGGAAATATTCTGGATGGCTGGAAAACAGGGGATTAAGGAGTTTGGTCCCAGAACTTTAAACTTTTTTCTTTAAAGGGGTTTTGTTATTTTGCTCACAGCCAAACACACGTGAGGGGAAGGAAGTTCTAAAGGTAACTTGTGAGGGAGAGGGCAGAGGATACACCTGGCATGGCACCAGTCCATGAGAGGAGCAACAAGTGCACAGAATCCAGACATAGACCTACAGAATCCTGAGGACTGTGTGTCCAACCACACACAGCTGGAGCACTTGTCTCTGCCAACACAGCGTGGAGCTTGGCCTCCCAGGAGGAATGAGCCTGGCTTATCATTAGAGCAGTTAGCAGCAGCAGTGGGAACGCTCAGGATTCATCCTCATCAGAGGGCTCCAAGAATAAAGGGTTGTTCCTGCCTTTGGGTAGGAGACTAGATCAAACTGACTCCAGAGATCCCTTCCAGCTCTATGACTGGAGTGGAATGAGATGCAGGTTGCCATCCACAGAAGGGTTTTGTTTTTGAAAACCTGAGACTCCTGAAACAGGTCTGAATGCAGGCCCTGGAGATGAAATTCCTCTCATTACCTCCACAGATCCTTCTCTGTCTCAAACCCAAGAGAGAAGAAATGATTTCAGATTTAAAATATCTGCCTGTAAAACAGGGCCACATGTTTCAGTATTACAGACTTTCCACTGCCCCAAAATATTACCAGGGAATCCCTAAAGATGAGTTTTCTGATTAAAGAAAGATCACAGGATCTGTGCTGTGAGATTTGAACTTCAACCTACCTCTGGGGACCTCACATGGACCTTGAGCCTGCAGGAGCTCAGGCAGTTTCCCACAGCCTTCGGAGGTGGTGATGGGATGTTGTTGTGCACTGACAGCCCAGGGTGTAACCGTCCCCTTCCAGGAATAAAGGCCACTTCTGTGCTTCCCTCATGTCTTAAACAAACAGCAAATACAGGACATCTTATTTACAAAACAAAAGGTACAAAGTTGCAGAACTTCCATGCTCTGGTTCTGCCTCCAGGGTAATCTCACTTAAGCCCAGGTAGCCTGCAGCAGTGCAGCTGGATCTCCACCAGCTGTGTTCCACAGATTCATAGAATCATGGAATTGTTAAGGTTGGAAAACACCTCTGAGATCATTGAGTCCAACCCTTAACCCAGCACTGCCAAGGCCACCACTAACCCATCTCCCCAAGTGCCACATTTACATGCTTTTTGAACACTGGCAGGGATGGTGATTTCACTACTGCCCTGGGCAGCCCGTGCCAGGGTTTTACAACCCTTTCCATGAAGAAATTTTTCCTAATATCCAATCTAAACCTCCCCTGGCACAACTTGAGGCCTTTGTCTCTTGTTCCATCAGTTGTTTCTTGGGAGAAGACATCGACAGCCACCTGGCTCTCCCCTCCCATATAGATCAACAAGATCTCTCCTGAGCCTCCTTTTTTATGGTGCTTTGAACTTTAGTTCTATTGCAGAACTCTGCTGGGTAGTGATAGGAGATATTCACGAGGTCCAGAACACTGGGAAGGTCTGGATAACACTCCAGGGTGACCCATGCCTTCAAGATTTCCTTATGTGACCACCTATCAGGACCATCTCGAAGCATCATTTAAGACTAATGATGCTCTTGAAGACAAATATGAACATAAAGGGTTTCTGCCTAAGACTCAACAGCACCCTGATGATGACAACAGGAAATATGCTCTATGCCTACCTGAATTTGGCTTTTTCAACTATTTTTCTGGCCTCTTCATGTGTGCTGCCCACCAAAGAATCTCTATTGATGGCAATTAGTTGGTCGCCAGGTCGGAGCCGACCATCCTAAACAAACAGGGAGAAAGACACAGCATTGAGAAGGAATGTCTCTGCCCAAAGCCTTCTACTGCAACACAAATCCTCATTAGCCTTTGCAGTGCATTGTCCATTTACTCTTAGAAAAGCTGTTTCAGAACAGCTCCAAGCCTCCAGGAGAGGTCCCCAGAGGCCACCGAGGGTCTCCATGCCGACTTACCTTGTAACAGTCACCATCTGGCAAAAGCTCTTGGACATAAATCATGGGCCCATCAGGCCTGTTAGATCCACCACTGATTGTCAGCCCTAGGCCAGAGGAGTTTGCTACAGAAATGCTCTGGATTCCTGAGTCAATGGAGCAGCTGCAAGGGAGAGACATTAGCAGGTGACTCGAGGTGAGCCGGGTTATTTTCCCATGTCACTGAACAACCTCTGCCTGGATTTCTTCCCGTGCATGATCCTTCTACCTTCTCCCAATCTTTTCCCTGCATCCTTTCTTCCACCCAGCCTTGGAAAGAGGAGGTGAGGGCTCCTGTTCCTTGGCAGACACTGTTCAGTGTTATGAAGGTGACTGGCTCACATAATCCCAAGTACCAGGAAATACTCACAGAACCACAGAATATTCTGAGCTGGGAGGGACCCACAAGGATCATCAAGTCCAACTCTTCAATGAATGGCCTATACAGGGGTCAAACGCAGGACCTTGGTGTTATCAGCACCATGTTCTGACCAATTGAGCTCATCTCAGGGTTAAAATAGAGAAGAAACTAAAGGTTTAACCAGAACAGATTTGGCACTCCTGGTTTTTATAGCTAAAAGCACACAAAGGATCAACATGGTTGTTGCTTGAATCCAGCTAAAGCACCAGACAGCAATTTACAGATTGGTCAAGTATTAAGCAGCTCTTAGGAAACATCCAAGGAAAGCTTGGGATACACAGCTGAGTGTGCTAAACTGAGTTTTGGAACTTGAAATCTTGGAAGATTCCCTAAGAAATGGGCATCCTTTTCAGCAACACCCACTACACTGTGAGTGCTGCTGTGGCAGGGGGAGAGATGGCTCCCAGTGAAGGATGTAAATGGAGCAGCAACCAGGTTGGACCTTTCTCTCCAAGAGTGACTAGACAGGACCCAACAGGCCACCAAAACCCGGCCACAGCAGGTAAGGTTTTGGGGGAGCAGAGACCCCCCACGGGCTGACGGGCAGCACTGCAGCAGGGAGGTTTGGGGAAGGATTTGGTGAGGCCTGAGCGTCAGCAAACAGTTTTCTCCAAATGGGATGGATACAGCTGGCTTTTCACCTTTTCCATTTATTTCCATAGCAGCCAATCCCCAAACAATCTGAACTTTCTGGTCCTCCTGATGTTGTCTCATAACAATGACAGCTGTGCATCCTGTGCCCCACAGTGACACCAGCATGTCACCACCCCGTGCTCCCCAGTGATGCCATTACTGGAGGTCAGACACTGCACTGAAAGGAGTTCATGTGCCTTATTCTTATGAAAAAGTGCTTTAAGGTAAATGATTTTACGAAAATGATGTCATGAAATAGCAGCCTTAAAACCTCCACTCAAATCAAAATATCAGACACTGTCTGTGGTGACTCTGAATGGTATCTGAGTCCTGCTGCTCAGTGGGGTGGCAGGGCCTCAGGTGACACCACAATGAGAGGTCACAGCATTGGGACAGCATGGGCAGAAGGGATGACAGCCACATGCATGAAAAGACCTGTGGCCCAAAATACATCTCTCAGCTGACCACCAACATTCAGCTGCTATCAGTGGTCTGTGATTCCAGGAGAAGACCAGTGGGGCCTGGCATTGGCATGCAGACAAGCAGAACATGGCACAGCAGGGCAGTGTTGAGTGAGGAGGCCACCAAACCAGGCCCTCTCCAGCCTATGTGCCCATTTCCCTGCTCATTGCAGGGGGGTTGGAATCAGATGATCTTTAAGGTGCCTTCCAACCCAAGCCATTCTGGGATTCTGTATCTCTGGGGCGGGTTAACAGCACAGGAAGGATGGTTTGTCCAAACCAACTGCCAAGTAGATAATCTGGCCTCTCCTCTGTGTGGGTCTCTCACTCCATGCAAGCAGCTTAAACCTCTGGTGCCAAATATTTGTCCTCTACAAATCCCTAATAAGCTGGTATTTAGCAAGAGGATTTACTGATTCTGCAGTGAGGGCTGATTCTCTTTACCAGCAACTTGGCTTGTTTACGCTGGCAAAAGGAGGGAAGCTGCATGCCCTGGGGACAAGTGGTCCCCATTCCATGACTGTGAACACCCTCCGAGCTGTCCCTCTGGAGAAGGACAACCCTGAGCACCTTGGAGACGAGACTGCAGAAAAACAAGCTCTGCCTGTCCAAACCTCTGACCTGTAGAATGTGAAAGGGACAGATGACCACATGAAAACACACGCTCCAGGAGATGCTCTGGAGACCAAAGGATGTGGTGACTCTTGGCAACAGCCGTTGACCCCAAAGCAAAGGGCGTCGGGAATGTTTGCATGAAGAGGTGCTTGTGCTCTTGGTACACGGGGTCAACATGCCAGAAGCAGGGCAATAGGAAAAAAAGATCCCAAAACACCTCCTGAAAAGCACTGCTGGCTTTGCAGGAACGTTCTGCTCATGGCATGTTTTGTAAAGGTGATGTGCAGGGTCCTCTCTGTAAACCAGCTGTAAACCAGCACCTTTCCCTGGGATCTGGAGGGGAGGAAGAGGAGCTGTTGCATAGTTAACCATAGTGCAGATATATTGAATGCCTCAACTGGGAAGCTTTTCACCTCTTGGGCACAAGCTTCCCAGGAACAGCCAAGATGCCACCATGACATCTGGAAGATGCCGTGGTCTCCCAGCCATTGGGTGATAGATCACTGGAGAGGACATAGGGATGAACAATGCCGTTCTCCAAGCACTGGAATTATGTTCTGGCTCTAAGACAGTGTCAGACATTCAGTGATGCCCCCACCAGGGGCCAGGCTGTGTGGGGCGAGCCCCGGGACCCGTACGTACTGTGCGTGAGGGGCGTGCGCCGCGTTGCCGATGCAGGGGCCGTGGGAGTTGGCAGGGCTCAGCAGCAGCGGGCTCTGGGATCGCGAGGAGGAGCCCGAGGATGTGCTTTCCAGGTATCGACCTGAGCAGAAAAGTCAGAGTCAGTCCAGGGCACACAAACCCAGCATCACCCTCCTCCCCTGCTCTGCCACTGCATTCCTGTCTTTTTTAGGAAAATCACGTTTGTTAAAATCATCAGGATATGGCTTATGGAGAGAAAACATTCAGCCCCCTCGGCACAGTTCCAGAATGTCACCCCTGTGGCAGCCCTACATACCCCTGCCATAGGGGAAGGCTTGGCAGCTGGCTGGGGGGATGCCGAGCCAGAGAGACAGCTTCCTGCCCTGTGCACATATGGATTTGTGTGCTGGCACCTCACTTACATCAACCTTCTTGCATCTCATTAGCCATTTCCTATTTGTAAATAAAAATTAGTGATCGTTGAATGAATTACTGCTGAGATGCTTTGAAATCCAGAGCAGAAATCTAAAGCTGTCCGTGCAGAGGTGGGTAGTGATGGAGTCACCTGCACAACACACCACTTAAGCAGAGTCTGGGGATCTGGGGAGTGATTACAATCCCAACTCAAGTATCCCTTGTTCCCTCCGAGGAGGTGGCTCATTGCCTCGCTTCATGCTTGCCCTGTGCTGGCCACGCTGCTCTGCACCTGGGCTTGGAATAAGGATGAGCTTCCTTCAAACTTCCACCCAAACACCTGCCCAAATCCAATCCCAACTCCTTCAGAATTACACTGGGACAAAGGAGACTCCCTTTGGTTCCCCCCAAAGACATGCTGAGTTACTCACTTCCACCGTGCAGGACTGGGGAGCTCCGCGCTGAGCCCGTATTGCTCTGGGAGCCGAACTTCTCCAGCAGCTCAGAGAACTCTCTCCTGGAAACAAAAACACCGTGAAGTCAGCTGCTGCTCAAGACTCTCCCCCACCTGATTACCTGGCAATGGTGCCTCTGGTGGCAGTGACTTAGTACCAAGTCTGCAGGGCCGACGCCCTCCAGCAGTGGGGAGCAGACAGGGCTTCCTCGTGCACAAGGGTAACACCTTGGTTTCAGGAGCTTATGCAAGGCTTCACGTCTGTAATCAATCTCACGGCTCAGCAGCTTTCCTGCAATGGGATGGAGCTTCAGTGTGCTCCTTCCCTGCCCTGGAATGTGTTCCAGGTGAACTTGGGCAAGAGGAGCTGGGAACGGATTTATTCTTGAAGGTCTTTTCTAACCAGAATGATTCTGTGATTCTACAGACAGGCTCTGGTGTTGAGGACTGTCATTCCTGAGAGAGGGCAGATGGACATTGGAGCCCTGCCTCGCATCCTGCTTGGCACCCCTGTCTTGCACCCAACCTCATGGATGCTCCCAGGAATCAGGAGAAATATTTTCTCCCTCAACTATAGGGCTGAAAATTTTGGAAACACACCACACAAATTAAACAGACTGTCAGAAGGAGTTGCAACTGTGCAAACATAGAACAAAAAGGCTTGGCTTGCTTGTGACTCTTTCTAGAACAGTTAAAGATTATTCTCTAATTTTTACTGCTCCTTCCTGGACAGAAGACAGATCCTTCTAGCTCTTGCTGGAATGAAGATGGGATGTGGCTTTCTGGAGCACATGCAGAAGCAGCTGCCAGCTCTCTTAATCTATCCATGGTGATGCCCTCCATGAACATCTCCGGTGAAGCTCTTGGAGCATAACACCTTAACAAGGACCTGCACACAGTCTCATTCAGAAAATCCCCTGGAGAGCTGGCTCCATGCTCAGGCACCTTCCTTAGTGCTTTTTTCCCGGTGGACTTTGACCACCATATAACGACCCAAGCCCTTGATGAGCTGTAACAAGCTGTACACCACGGGTGAATTGCTTTGTGGCCTTCCCTTTGCCAAGTGTGACATCTGGGGTTTATAAACCCCACTAAGAACTACCATTATCCATGTTTACCAGCTCCTGCTTCATTTCTGAAACCTTTCTTTGAGCTGCCGTGAGCCACTCACACCCTTTTGGATGAGGAGATGTGGAAAGGGATGACATCATCATATTCATCTTCATCAGCCTCCTGATCCATCCCTGCCATGTTGACCCTTTGCTCCCAGGAACATCTGTCCCTCTGCAACAGGGGGGTCCCCTCCTTTCATAACCCAACCTTTATAACCCCACCCTACCTGATCAATCTGACCTTTGGCAGAGAGAAGAGCCTCAAGGATGACTAATTTCTTACACATGCCAATAAATAAGCAGCCAGGCAGTGGGAGAGACCCTGAAAGTGTTGTTTGTGCAGCCACAGCAACACCATTAGATGTCGTCTTTGAAGGCATGAGGGAGTCCCCATAGGAAGGTGCCTTCCTGATGCTATAGCCCCAGGAAGAGCCTGGGTATGAGTGGCTTGCTCTCAGGCTTGACAGGCAGACAAGCTCAAGACATAAACCTGTAGGAAAGCAGCCACAGCAAAGTTCTCTGAGCAAGGAGACAGCTCTCTCACACACGCAGACGCTGTGTCATCTGCATTCTTCACCGGGACACAGGTTATATATTATTGGGTAGATTAGAGCCAACAATATTAAATGATGAATGAATCATCAGCTCCTCAGGTTCCTGATGGAAATGCTCTCAGTAATTTACATCTTCCCAGTAACAACCAGCTCATTAACAAACTTCAAAGACCAGTGCATGCCTTATCTATTATTGCCATCAAATTTATGCCTTATTCATTCCATCTAATGCTAATTTAAAATCCAAGTGTCACACAATACTCGGTGACATGCCTTGGTGAATCCCAGTATTTGCATCAACACTATTGTCTTTATCAATTAAACCCATGGCCTTAAAAAAAGACAATGACTTTGTTCAGAAACCCCACCTCTCACAAAGCTGTTTTAGTTTTCACCTTTTGGGCACAAACTTCCCAGGAACAGTCAAGATACCACCACAGCATCTTCCAGACTCTGTGGTCTCCAGCCATTGTTGTGACAGAACAGTATAAAGGATATATGGATGATCAAAGCCATTCTCTGAGCACTGTAATCACCCCCCAGAAAGCGTTAGACATATGGTGATGTTTTCATGACCCACCATGTGTTGGGCCAGCCCTGTGTGACCTGTACGTACTGTGCATGAGGGGGGTCAAGTTTCATAAAGTTGGACACCAAAATATATGTAAAATATTAGGAAAAAATTCTTCACTGCAAAGGTGTCAGGTACTGGAACAGCCCAGGGAAGTGGTGAAGTCCCCATCCCTGGAAATGTTCAAAAAACATGTGGATGTGGCACTTGGGCATGTGGTTTAGTTGTGGCCTTGGCAGTGCTGGGGGAATGGTTGGTCTGGAAGATCTCAGAGGGCTTTTCCAACCTGAATGATTCCACAAGCACTGGGAAGGTGGAAGGACAATTCAGCTCCTACAGCAGTAGGACAGCAGTTGCTGTTCTGTGGTTCCTTGGGCTGAGCCTTGGGTGGATCTTACCTTAGCAGAATTTTTCCACTTTCCAGCAAAACTTTTGTGTTTCTACAGGTGATTCACCCCAGTTTCACTGGTCACTCGCTCAGCCATGGCCTTACCCCTCCCGACCCAGTGCAGGGGTGGGTCAAACACACTGGAATCTGGTGAATTATTTCCAGTGCTTCCCAAGCCTTCAGCAACTGGGTTGTGTTTTGGGCTGGGTATTTCTGTGGTCACCTATGTTACATTTTCCTTGGATAATAATCCATCAGAGCACAGAACAGGTTATGAACCTAAAACAATGGCTAAAATATTGCAAATGCAACTCGTTCAGCAGCTCTTGTGCTCCTCCAACCCTGTGAGCCCAGTGACGGAGCTGAGATGTCCAACGCTGTTCTAAGCGAGGACATGCACGGTCTGAGCACCCTTTGTTGTTGTTTATTCTATGTTGTTCAGTTCCTCCACAAAGGAGTATTTAGCATTATTTGCTCAGAAGCCTGAACAACGAGCTGGGAGCCCAGGGCTGCCCCTTGAGCCCGAGTCCAGCCCAGGGACGATGTGACTAAATGCTACGTCACGCGCCACCGTCCCAGCTCCGGCTTTGTTGGTCAGTGCTGCAAGTCTCAGTTCCAGCAAGGACATAAACACATGACTAACTTGAGGCACACACTTATCCCAGCAGGAAGCAATACACTTTCTGGTGTCAATCTCCTGGGAATTAATTTTGTGCTCAGTGCTGTGTTTGGAGGAGTTTGCAAACAGGCAGACAGTGTCCAAACATTGCCGAGTGATGAACACGTACACTGAGGGAATGCCAGCTTTGTGCTTTCAGACACCAAGGCACTTCAGAAGATGTCTTTAATATTTAAAATTTGACCCTTGCTAAAACATTGTGAATTGTCAGGTGCCTGCAGGACTAAAATGCCCAGCTTTATTAAAAAACAACAACCATGGCGTTCTATTAGGTGGAAAGTTCATTTTAACAAGCCTTCTCCAGCTTTTTTTCATTAGGAAGCAAACATTAGAGGTCTGGAGGATGCCTGTAAAAGAGCTCGGTCCCACACAGCCTTCAGAATGATGGGGTCTGCCAGCACAGCCAGCCAGAGGATGATTTTGCTACAGATTAAGCAGCAGGGGGTCAATCTTCCTGCAGAAGATATTGTTGTTTTATCTCATAATGCCTCTTTGTTCTGCCCTTTTGTTCTTGGGAGAACAAAGGGGGAATCCTACATCAAAGGTTATGAGCGCACAGCGTCTGGAAACCTCAGCTGGGAGAGAAGGTGGAGCCTGTGACATCAGAAATTAATAGTTTGCCTCAAAAAAACCAAACCTGCAGGTGAGTAGGAGCCATGAACCCAAAGCACTGCAAAAGAGTCACAAAAGCAGAATTTCTCACATGTAGATCCAGCAACAGTGGGACCAAGGGCACCCTCAGCCAGTTTGGAGCTGACAGAGCTGTGTGGTGAGCTCACACACTGCAGGGAAGGCCCCATCCCAAGGAACCTGGACAGGTTGGAGAGGTGGGACTGTGTGAACCTTATGTAGATCCACAAAGCCAAGTGCAAGATCCCACACCTGGATCAGGGCAATGCCAAGCACAAATCTAGGCCGGGCAGAGAACAGATGGAGAGCAGCTCTGGGAGAAGGATCTGGGGGTGTTGGTGGGTGAGGGGCTGGACATGCCCCGGCTGTGTGCCCCGGGCTGATCCCACAGCGTGAACAGCAGGGGAGGGGGGGTTCTGCCCCTCTGCCCCCTCAGGTGAGACCCCACCTGCAGAGCTGCCTCCAGATATGAGGCACCAACACAGGAAGGATGTGGAGCTGCTGGAGCGAGTCCAGAGGAGGCCACGGAGATGCTCTGAGGGCTGGAGCCCCTCTGCTCTGTAGCCAGGCTGGGAGAGCTGGGGGGGTTCACCTGGAGAAGAGAAGGCTCCAGGAAGACCCGAGAGCCCCTTCCAGTGACTAAAGGGGCTCCAGGAGAGCTGGAGAGGGACTTTGGACAAAGGCCTGGAGGGACAGGACAAGGGGGAATGGCTTCCCACTGTGAGAAGGATGGGTTAGATGGGATATTGAGAAGGAATTCCTCCTGTGAGGGTGGGGAGGCCTTGGCACAGGTTGCCCAGAGAAGCTGTGGCTGCCCCATCCCTGGAATTGTCCAAGGTCAGGTTGGATGGGGTTGGAGCAACCTGGGCTAGTGGAAGGTGTCCCTGCCCATGGCAAGGGGTGGAATGGGGTGGTCTTGAAGGTTGCTTCCCACCCAAACCATTCCATCCTTTCCACCACTGGCAGGATGGGATGGAAGCAGTGACATGCACAGGTGCATCTCAGCTGCTGTGTGAAAGGATGTGTGTTTTTCCCAAAGCACACCCAGGCTTGCTGGAATCAGTCCTAGCCCTCCCTGCCAGTTTAGCCCCAAATGGTCCAAACAACAACCCAAGGCTCACACCTCAAGTCTTGTGTCCAGTTCTGGGCCCCTCACAACAAGAAGGACATTGAGGGGCTGGAGCATGTGCAGGGAAGGGAACGGAGCTGGGGAAGGGGCTGGAGCAGCAGGAGCAGCTGAGGGAGCTGGGGGGGCTCAGCCTGGAGAAAAGGAGGCTCAGGGCGAACCTTCTGGCTCTGCAACTCCCTGACAGGAGCGGGGAGCCAGGGGGGGTTGGGCTCTGCTCGCAGGGAACAAGGGACAGGGTGAGAGAAAATGCCATCAAGCTGTGCCAGGGGAGGGTCAGGTTGGATATTAGTTATTTCTTAACTGAAAGGGTGGCCAAACATTGGAACAGGCTGCCCAGGGAGGTGTTGGAGTCAAGAAACAACTGTCTATGGCACTCAGTGCTCTGGTCTGGTTGATAAGATGGAGATAGTAAAAGGTTGGATTTGATGATCTTGGAGGTCTTTTCCAACTTTAATGATTTTGTGATTCTGTTCCTGCCTGATGCTTGGGCACTTGCAGAGAAGCTGCCCACTTTGCTTGCTGCTCCCTGTGGGAGCCCTGTTAATGCCCAGCCCGTGTTCCTCGAGATGACGCTGCAGAGACACAACGTATTTAGCATTTTATCATGCGAGGACAAGGAGGTGCAGCTCAAACTGGCTTTCTCACAGTGATAAACCTGAAAGACCAGGATGATATCTGTGCAGTTCAGAGAAACAGAGACCTATTGTAACTCCCAGGCTGAGAATGAATAAACAATAATTATGTGTATGCAATAAAATTATCCTCATTAGCCGAAGGTGAGCATAGGCAAAAATTGGAGGTAACCATCCCCTCAACCCAGCATGTCCAGCTCCAAATCTGAATGTTCTGCTTTAAGCTCTGGCATTGCTGCCCCTCTGTGCAGCAGGGCTGATGCGACAGGCTGAAAACATGCATCTGATACATGCCAGGCCTGAGTTCCATGAAAAGCACAGGTAATTTGGGCCTATAATTAACTCCAGGGACAAATAATAGCATTTATGAGTCAAATTCACCCGAGGGCAACCACAACAAAATGCTACTCAGCTGAGTCATTGGGAAAATTGGCAGGCAGATTGGATCACCATCCAAACCCAGAGCCATGACGTTCTCTCCTCTGTACACTCCGGGTTTCAGAAGGATCTGAAAATACACTGATTTATGGTCCTCCCTGTGTCCTTCTCAGCTTTCAGGTCTCGTGAGCTGCTTTGCTGGGCAGTGGGAAGGTTTAAGTTTGCCCACAACTCATGGCGTGGCACCTCCAGTGACATCACCTCCAGAGCTCAGCCCATTTCAATCCGGCTGTCTGCTCACCCCAACTCAAAAATAGACTTAAAAGATAACAGGGCATCAATAAAAGACAAAACTGGGGGAGGGGGAAGTAGAGAGCAGAAAAATCCTTCCCCCTGTTCCCACAGCCCTTAATCCTGGAGATATGTATTCGTGTATTAAACAGTTCGCGAGATGATTATGTAAGTGAAATCTCTGCAAATCTTTAAAAAAAAAATAAACTGATTACTTCCCCCCTCTCCCTCTGGCTAACCTTTTGCAGATTTAACAGATAACCAATAGCAAACGGAGGCCAAAAAAATTGCTTAAAGTTTCATTGCCCTCCTGGCCTCCCGCAGCTCCGGGCAGGGTGATTGGGAACTGCCGACAGCTGCAGGGGGAGCCGGAACTGCCGGCAAAGCCACCCGTGCGTGTGCTTGGAGAAACATCTGCTGCAGTTTAGGATATTAGGAGTCACAGCGAGATGCCCGAACAGCTTGGAACAGATCAGGGTGAAGGCAGAAAACCTGCTCTGGGGGCTCTGGCTGAGAATCAAAGTGTTTGCTGGAGCGAGTGCTGCTGCTGCTGGATGGATGCTCCTGCTGGGAGGGATGGAATCCTGTCCCCCAGAGGTGCCCACTGTCACTTCCCAGGAGAACTGCTGTGGTACAGAACTGCATCCTGAGCAACCTTACTGAGACCAAAGGTGGCCTGCTTGCTTCATCCAGTGCTTCCTCAGCAGCTGCCGAAGGACTTGCACTTAATAGAATAATTGGAGATGTTATTTCCAATGGAAGTGGGTGAAAAGCAGCCTGTCATTAATAGCAAATAATTCTTCCACCAATGTATTGCTGTGTCAGAATTAGTCTCACCTCTGTCATTACAGCACTCTCACTCTCCTGTCAAGGCAGGAACTCTCCACAGCGACTGATGGATAAGGAATGAATCCATCACCTCCACACTAATAGCATGTGGGTACATTGAGCAGGTGCCTCTGGAACCTTCAGCCACCCACAGCCCGTGCCAAGCCCTGGTCCAGCAGCCTGTGGGCCCACGGCCACGCTCTGTTGGAACCCACCCTCATTTCTGTGGCTCCTGGTGCACCTCAGCTTTCCAGACCTGTGTTTCTATTCCAGGGAGAGGATGTGCCACCACATTTTGCCAGATCTTCTAGGCAATGCAAGGAAAGACCCCGCTAATCCTACATGTTGGTTCCCATAGCCCTGCCCTCTCTCTTGGGACTATCATTGTCCCACACAGCCTAATCCAGCCAAGACAAGACTGAACTCTTTCCTTCTCCTTTTGAATCCTCCAAGCCTCTCCAGAAAAAGTAAGGTTTTCCAGGGGGCAGCAAGGGGAGAGGTTTTAGGGAGAGGAATCCTTTGGACAAGGAAGACCTTAAAATGTCCAACTGGAATGGAAAAGGAAGGTCCTGCTGTCCCTGTATATCTTCATCTGAAGCTCATCATCACACAGCAGAGCTGAGGGAGCTGTGCCACCCTACAGGCAAGGCTGGAGCTGCCCTGGTCCTCCCTGGAAAAGGCCTGTGGAAATCTACTCAGTTTTGGAATGTCCCACAGAGCCGGTGCAGTCAGGGCTGGAGCTGAGAGCCACCAGCTTGGCTTCCCTTCCCATTCCAGCTCCATTGTGTTCCCATCAGTACAGAGTTACCAAAGGCCCTGGGCCACCTCAGTGGCCACCTCAGCACTCAGCACTCCAAGGCACTCCGGCCGTGGTGGCAGCGAGTGCCACGATGCCCCTCCCTGGTGTGACACGACTCCCCTCACCTGGCATCGTCATCCCGGGCTATGAGAAGGCGCATGTGGCTGGTGGCCGACGCCGTCCTCAGGATGTCCACGGCCCTGGAAAACACAGACACGACACATGGCTGGCTCAGAGCGCTGCCCCACCGAGCTCACCCAGCCACACATCAGAGCTCACGTAAACTGGGCAGAGACCCGTGGCCCAGGCAAGCCCAGTCAGCAGCTGAGTGACCAGTTCCAGCCAGATGCCTGTGGAACAGACACGTTCCCTGTTCTGGCTGAGGGGCTGAAGAGCAGCCAAGTCACATCCTAATTTTACCACTTCTGCAATAAACGAGAAGTCCCTGATAACAAAACTCAGGAGATGCCTATGGCAGTGAGCAAATACCTCCCAGCACACCCATGGCAGGGGCTTGGAATGAGATGGTCTTTAAGGTCCCTTCCAACTCAAACCATTCCATGATTCTATAATCCCCTCCCCATGGAAGTTTCTATCTCAGGGATGGCCACTTTCTGGTTCAAAATACAGGTATTCCCATGGGAGCCAGAGCAGTGTGCCAGGGCCAAGCACAGCCTCCCACAGCCACAGAGGTGTCCTCAGGGACTTCCATCATCAAACTCAGCTGCTCTGGGGCTCTGGGAGCAGCTCAAGCTCCTTATGCTGCTTCCTAAGCATCCATCCAGCACACCATGCAGGAATTAAAGGCAGACAGTGGCCTAGCCCCATCTTTAATGAGAAAGGGGAGCCCCAAGAGTGTTGTTGCTCCTCTGGAGCAGTTAATTATTTTCTTGGTGGGGAGCTGAGGGGCTGGACTGTGGCTCCACAGGGGATCCCCCACGCAGAGCAGCGCTGTCAGGCTTAGGCTCCAGCTAATCTCCTGTGCTGGGAGCTGCAGGGCTGGCTGGGAAGCTGGAGCAGATGGAGTAGGGGTGCCAGGAGCTGTGTAAAACCCCAGTATTTGAGGGAAATGTCTGAATATCTCACAAATACTGTTTGGGTTCACTGGTCTATTTTTATATCAAATCTTTTTGGTCTGAGAATTCCCAACGGGGCTCTTGGGAACAGCAAAGACAAAGCGATTCCCTGGTGTCCTCCATGCAACAAGCAACCTAAGCCACTTCCTAGAATTACACAAAAGCAACAGGAATGCCAAATTTCCATTTGGATATGGTACCTCTCACTTGTAACCCCAATTAGGGAATCTCCATTGACCTCCAGGATCTGGTCTCCTGGCTGCAGGCGCCCTAGAAAAGAAAACTAATGGATAGAAACTGCAGAAAGTACAGCTTGGAGGGACTGGGAGAGGCTGGGCAATTCCTGCCTTTGCCCAGAGACAGGATGAAAAATGCATTGGTCCTTCCGGAGATGCTCGTCCAACCTGTTTTTCAAGATGTCCAGAGATGAAGTTTCTGCAACCTCCCGGAGCAACCTGTGCCAGTGTCCCAGCACTTCCTCTGCTCCAGGAAGTTACGAAAGTAAATACCAAAAAATGCAATAAAGCTTTTACTTAATTCAGTCTGAGGTCACGCAGTTCAGTTGGAGGTCAGGTAGAAAACCATGACTGGCACTTCCACCTGTTCTGGATTTATTTTCCTTTATGGGATGGAAAAATGATGTAACATTTGGAAAAAAAAAAAAAATCTTTTTTGGCTTATGTTCTAACAGGTGAACTCTGCAGACCCCTAATACCTACTTATTTGAACATATTCAGAATTAAATCAGTGACCCAGAGCAGAGCTGAATTTGCAAAAGGATCTCAGGTCATTTTGGGATTACAGGCAATGAGTGGCAGGTGGGGAAGGACAGGCAGCCAAGTGCAGTTCTGGTGTGGCGGAGATGGGAACAGCTTTAGAGACATAAAGCAATTGTATATGTGCTGAGAAGCCAATCCAAGGCTGCCACTGAATGTTAGAACAACTGCCACACTAAAAAAATACTCCCACCACTGGAAAATCTCTGAGAAATCACCTAAAACATCTAATATGGCAATGTATAAAAGAAATACACTGGATTGGGGCTGTTCCCAGACTCTGTGGTGCTCTGCACTATGTTTAACTCACCATCTGCATAAGCAACACCCCCTGGAAGGATCCGCTTGACATAAACTCCATATTCTTCTCCAGTGAGTTCCTTGATGCCACCGATTACCTTAATACCTGGAGGAAAAGCAGAGCCCGTGACACAAAGGGAGGAGAATCAGTTTTCACAGGCAATCTCAAAGGGATGCAGCCCCAACCCCAAGTTCACAGAATCATGGAATAATTTGGGTTGGAAGGGACCTTAAAGATCATCCAGTCCCACCCCCCACCATGGGCAGGGACACCTTCCACTAGCCCAGGTTGCTCCAACCTGACCTTGGACACTTCCAGGGATAGGGCAGCCACAGCTTCTCTGGGCAACCTGTGCCAGGGCCTCACCATCATCATAGGGAGGAATTCCTTCCCAATATGCTGTTTAACCCTGCCCTCTGGCAGTGGGAAGCCATTTCGTGTGCCCTCCAGGCCCTGTCCCCAGTCCCTCTCCAGCTCTTCTGGAGCCCCTTTAGTCACTGGAAGGGGCTCTCGGGTCTCCCTGGAGCCTTCTCTTCTCCAGGTGAACCCCCCCAGCTCTCCCAGCCAGGCTCCAGAGCAGAGGGGCTCCAGCCCTCAGAGCATCTCCGTGGCCTCCTCTGGACTCGCTCCAGCAGCTCCACATCCTTCC
>JAWWLV010000035.1:1422051-1453312 GCA_035041135.1 Platyrinchus mystaceus
GCCTGGCTCCAGAGCAGAGGGGCTCCAGCCCTTGGAGCATCTCCGTGGCCTCCTCTGGACTCACTCCAGCAGCTCCAAGTCCATCAGTGACAGGAAAGGGTCTGCCTCTGCCATGGATGCCTCAGCCTGTGCTCATTTCTCTGATAAGAACTGTCATACAAAACATTCCTGGTGACAAGGATTTCCTACAAGAGACCCACTTCCAGGTGCAACATCTGGACAAGCCCCATGTTCACTGCAGTGGTGGGGACAACCCCCTGCCCACTCTCCTGCCAGGCCCCAGCAGCATCTCCACCACAGCCTTTGACGCTGCCACCAGTGGCAGAGCTGAACATCAGGAGCAGCCACTTTTATCAGTGTTTGGACCCAGAAGGAGCACCAAAGGCACAGAAATGACCCTGTTGCAGCTCTGAACCCCCTCATTGCAGCAGCACAGCTCAGGTGCCCTGTGGCACTTTGGCAAAGGGCTCCTGCTCCACACAGCCACCGCTCCAGCCATAGGACCTTTCCCTGCTGGAGAGCATAAGCTGGCTGGCAGGAAAAGATCCAAGAGACTTATTTATCCAGGGCTCATTAAGTCTTACTTCGAAGATCCAGGCTGTGGACAGAAGGATTAAAAAGCCTGGCTTTAATTAACAAATCTCTCCTGAGAACCGGCGGTCAGGCACTTTGCTGCTCTGGTCAGGAGGGCAGGCTGGGGACAGGCTGTGCCAGAGAGAGAGGCACTGCCAGTGCCAGCCCAGAGTCACCCTCCAGCTGCTGCCTGGGCTGATGGGCTGCCCCGAGCCTTGGTGAGCTCCTGGGTGCACAGAGTGACCCCGTGCAAGAAATTCCTCCCCCCAGGGGAGCAGAGCACAGCTGTTCCCCAAACACGAGACCCCTTTCTGAAACAAGCAGGAAGGAAGAGGAGGAAACCCTAGATCGGAATTACTCAGGACACAGAACTATTTCCATCCCTGTTTCCCTTCCTTTTATAACCCAAGCTCTGCTTTAAGGCCCCTCATAGTTTTCATCCGTCTCTAGGGAAAGAGCTTGTCTCTTAAATCACCTTTATATTAGAATTAGATCATTACAATTTTCCAGTTCATTCCTATGTGCACCAGTTGCTGCTTTTCCCAAGCTAAAAATCCCAGCTCTGTCTGAGTGCTGAGTTTATTCTCTGGGCTTAATGCATTAACCAGGCACCTGTGAGGAGCTGTTTTACTGATGGAACAGGGAACTCACAGCAGAACACTTCAGGAATAGGCACTAATGTTGCTCTTCATTGCATTTTAAATGAAATTCACTCAAATTGGAAATATTGCCCAAAAGAAGTATCTCCAAGCAACACAAGACTCCCCAAGGCATGGGAGCAGGTCAGACACCTGTAAACCAAAACAGAGAGGAGATGCTGCAGCCCCAAAGCTCAGGGACAGAAGGTAAAACCTGCTTATTGCTCAGCATGCTCAGCTGGAAAACTTCTCCATTCCCAGTGGGACCAGGGTGGCTGCTGCTGGGCTTTGCAGAGACACCCTGGGAGCAGGGTCACACTTGGAATGGGTTTGGGAAACCCTTGGCATTGGGGGTCTGGCAAAGTCCCATCAGTTTCCCTGGATGGGGAGAACATTGGAAGTCCAGCCTAAGCCAAGGTGATGACTCAAGAAGTCATCCTACGTCTTTCTTCACATCAGAACACGAAGTAACTGGGAATGATGAGGCACATTGGACAACTCGTGTCAAAATCTGCACCTGCAGGGGCTCAGCCTCAGCATCTCCCAACAGCCCAACGGGACCTGCGTGTGAGAGGCACCTCTGCCGAGGTATCAAACCAATAATGACTCATTTCCCTTTTGTGTCTGCAAATCAATTGTAATAATGCCTTAATATAGCTGAAGTATCTACAAATCCTCCTTTATCCCCAACGATGTCATGAGAAAATCCGATCTTGTTATTAAAATCAGTGATTACTCACAGTATTGCTCCAGACACACTCAAGCTTCTGTGGGGAGAGCGAAAATTCCCCGATTTTTGACTCCCTTGTTGGAAGATCAGCTGGGTGCTGCCAAGCTCTGCCCACACTGCCCTCCCACCCATTGCCTCGCCAAGGAGGTGCTGCGGGTGCCAGTCCTGCCCCTAAAATGCACTGGAGAGTCCCCACCAGGGCAGGAGGTCTCACCCCTTCCAGGGCTCAGACCAAGCCATGGGACAGACCAGGACTGATGGCAGCAAACCTGAATCATCAAGGATTTTGGTGGCAGCACCCTGGGATTATATTTTCTTATCCATTTTATTAACACTTACTTCAATCAAATTTCTGTTTGGGACCCAGTGTAGGTAAATAATGGCTCTCTGATTGTCACGGCATCAAAGTCCCGGTATAATGCTTATTAAGTCATACTTAGGGCCAGATAATCTAGCCTATTTTGGATTCCTCTATTTAATCTTTCCTTTCTGGCAAAGGTCCTGAAGCTGGTGGCCATGTCTCCAGTATTTTCTCTTTTGCAAAATAAAGTTTGACAGGAAAACTCCAGATGAACTTACTGACCGAGACGGTGTTTTCTTTAGACTCTTAACAATCCTATAAATTTCTTAAAGACCCTCAAGCTTCTCTGGTGCCTCTAATCCCGCTCCCACTAATGCCATAGTCTCAGGCTATAATCTCACCTGCTCCCGGCTCCCTATTCCACAGGTCAGGGGGTGTCCTGGCTAATCTGGTTGTTTAGCCCAACTGGGATCATCTCTGGAGCATCCTGACCCCACCGGCTGCCGCACGGAGAGGCTGCTCTGTGCCTAAGCCAGCAATGTTCAATTACATTTCCCTTAATCCCTCTGTTGATCTTGTGGCCCTGGCCAGCTTTTTCTGTCTGGAGGAAGGGACAGATTGGAGGTGAATCACTCTCTGCCCTGTCCTAAGAAGATGAAGGTCAAGATAATGGGATCTCAGTGTTTCTGAGAAATGCTTCTTAATCAGCACTTCCCTTTGATGGCTATTCTGTAATTCGAGGTGCAGGTTTTAGGAGCTGCCAGTAACCCCTTTGAACTTCTGCTGAAGTTCACTTGTGGGTTTCTACCTAAAGCCACAGAGCAACAGACCCGGGGCCAAACGCTGACCTGCCACGCCAGCACTGAGCGGGTGATGCTGCTCTAGAGGAACTCTGCTGGAATAACGCCTGCATCTAACCAGGAAACTCATGAAGGAGCTTTTTGCCTCAAAACCCCCCATATTCTGAGCAGCTACACCTACGGCAGACATGGGGATCCTGCAAGCACCACTTGGTCCTCAGCAGAGAGTGATGGTTAAGCTGCCAGAGGGCAGGGATAGACGGGATATTGGAAAGGAATTCATCCCCACGAGGGTGGGGAGGCCCTGGCCCAGGTTACCCAGAGAATCTGCAGCTGCCCCATCCTTGGAAGTGTCCAAGGCCAGGTTGGACGGGGCTTGGAGCAACCTGGGCTAGTGGAAGGTGTCCCTGCCCATGGCAGGGGGGTGGAATGAGATGAGCTCTAAGGTCCCTCCAACCAAACCAGTCTTTGATTTCTGGAGGATGATCCCTTGTCTTGGGTGTTTCAAACCTCACAGAAGAGGATGAAGACAGGTGATGACGGCATTAGAAAATCCACATTGTTATACCTTCCTGCAGCACAGCACAAGATGCTGTAGAGGGTCTGCAAGAGCCTGAAAAGACCCTCTGGCCACAAACTGGGGGAAAGGAGAGCAGTTGGAGCATGTGAAGTGGCTCACAGTGGCTGCCACATCTGTGCACTCCTTCCAGAGGTCAGCAACAGCCCTGTCACGCTTTCCAGGATCTTCTCCTTTAACGAGCTAATCTAACCCAGCAGCTAAAATCTCATCAACTCAACCAAATCCACCTCTGGAGATTAAAATATCATATTCACCGAGAAAAGACATTTTCTTGAGCTCCTGTGAACCTCATGAACCTCATGACCAAGGGAAGAGTCAGCAAAGCCGTTTCTCCACATCAGAAAGTCCTGTTAGCCCAGAGCTGGAAACAGCCAATAATTAATCTATTGTTAATTTCAGGTCTCAGGAAACCTGAACTTGTTTCTCTGGTGAACCTGACGTCTCAGGAAGGGTCCCCAGATGGTCACAGAGACCTCACTGAGGGGCCAGCAGCTGCTCTGCAGGAGGATGGGCTGCAGTCACAATTGAGTTATGGGGGAGACTGCAAGGTGGACCCCAAGAAATCCTGATGCAGGATAACAGATTTTTATAAAGCCCATGGCAAAGCACCAGTATTTATGCTGCTGGATATATACAAGTCAGATGAGATGCTTTGCTGGATCCCTTTGGGCTGAGTGTCATGAACTTGGGACTTTCTGCTGGACAAAACCTTTTCCTTTCTCTTACATGCTTTGATGTTCAGAGCACTGTGAAAGGACATCTGACTCACTGGGTGCTCATACCCTTAACCTCTGGGCCAAACTTTCCTGAAACAACTCATACAGCCCAGTCCCCAGGAGAGCTGCAGCACATTGCATTGTCCATCAGGGTGATTTCTGGAGGGGTGAAAGTCTGCAGCAGGCCAGGGGCAGGTGACTGGGAAGTGCTGGGAATTCTATTCATTTATTTATTTATTTAATTTTTTTTTTTTTTTTTAATTTGGGAAATCCCATAAAGCCTTTCCCCCCCATCCTGCTCAAGGAAGGGGCTCTGGTCCTGGGCTCCTGCACAGCTCTCAGGACTTGGGCTGCTCACCATAAACATGGAATTAATTGGGATTTTGATATGATTTTAACATCCCAGCTGCAAAAGGTGCTATCAGATGCTTGGCACAGGCAGGCACAGCAACCAGTATTTTGGTGAGAGATCAGACTGTCACATGGGGAGGCACATCACAACACAGGGACCAAGGGGATGCTGGAGCTGCCCCAGCTCACCCTAATGTCCCTCCTGGAGGGTCTGCACTCACCCAGCCCGTTTGCACAGTCGTAGAAATCAAAGCAGTGCACGGTTCGATCCATCCCATATGGTCCCATGAGTGTCCTGGGAGAGAGAAGAGGAGCATCTTTCTGTCACAGGCTACAGGCACCCAACCAACACACACAAGCACATCCTCCCTACCACCCCAGAACTGCTCCACACACCACTGCAGACACACAGGGTGAGGGCCACGGACCCACATGTTACACCCACACTGTGGCAAAAATCAACCCCCTCCCAGCCCCCCCCGAAGTTCACACAGATAAATGAGAGAATCTGTCCAAGGCTGGACATCATCCTCCCCACCCAGCAAATCTGATGGACCTGTCTGTGATTCATTACCTCAGATTATCGGGGCTGGACAGCTGTCCAGCTCCTGGGAAATGAGATCAGAGCTCGGAGCAGTGTTCTGGGAATAAACCAGTTTCACAAATACAGGCAGCCTGGAATGAAGATAGCCAGGCGCAATCTGCTCCTGAGGGTTTTTTATGTGGGCAGGGGGTCTGGAAAAGGGGGATGAAAGATCTGCTGAGCTGCTTCAAGATCCTGCCTGGCCGAGTGGAGGGTAGGAGCTCTTCTCATCACAAGCCAGAGATCATACACCTGAGATTCCCCCGAGGAAAGAAACTCTCCCAAACACCCCACAGTCTCCTCCTGAATACCCTCAGGCAAGGGGGGTGTCCCAAATGAATGACCCCAAAAACAACCAGTCCCACTCTGCCCCAATTGGGGATGTCAGACTCCAAACCTGGGACTGCTGGTGCTTCTACTTGGGTGGCCCGTGGTGGTCACGCCCATGAGGATGGTGAGCCTTCATCTGAGAAAACCAGACCCAGACAAGCTGAGTGGCTCCCAAAACACTCCCCAGGATTTAAGTTGCAAGAGAAAAGGTGTTTCTGAATGAATATCAGGTCCCAGATCTGGACACAGATGAGGAGGAACAACGCCATGGAAAACAACAGGCTCCTCCAAGTCCAGCAGGATGCAGGATAAGAATAAACTGTGAGGACTTTTCTTCTCAGGAATCCAAAGTAAATCCCAAAACATCAAGCTGTTCTGTAAAGCCAGTAACACCCCCCTCTAAGATTCCAACTGGAAGCTTTTTCTCCCTCTTAAAAAAATGCTCCTCCTTGATATTCTTGCACTGTTTCATGTAACCAAGACAGAACAAACCACTGGCCACATCTGGCTGTCAGAAAATGGAGCTTGAAGACATCCCAGGAAGCCAGAGCAGCCCTGGGCCCAGGCTGGTTCAAGTAACCACCCAGGATTTTCAGAGTATTTTGAGTAAATCACCGAGGAAATTCCATGAGGGGTGAACAGAAGTAGCGCAAACTGGGCTGGGACGCAACATACGGGTGGCGGTTTGGCAGAGCAGATGCCTCCTGAATACAATCAACTCTTATCCCTGACGGATGCATGGAGAGGGAGCAGCAGCAGCAGCGGCTTTGCTAATGCCAGAGATGCACAGACCCAACTCCAGGGGCTGGAGACAGTGTCCTTGTCTCCTTCTACTGCGCACACGCCACCCCTGCCACCCCACCCTGCTCCCGGAGAGCCACAGCAGAGGAATCTTGGCTAGAGGTGGCCACGGGCCCCCCAGGGCTGCCATTCCCTCCCCATTTCTGCCCTGGCCAGGGGGGATTACCTGCTGATGATGATGGCTCCCTTGTAAAGGACAGAGACTGCGGGCATCTTGCTGGCGGCAGCAGCCTGGCCCTGCCAGGCACCAGCCACTCGGATTTGGCAGTTATCCGTTAAAGTGATGGGAAAAAAAAATGGGAAAAAAAGAGGGAGGTCGGAGGGGGTCACGTGGTCTCCCCCTGTATGCATGTTAATTCCGTCCAACATTAACACAGATCAGCTGAAAACATCCCCAACTTTAGATTAAAGCTTACGCAAGCCAAAGCCAACGCGGCCCATTGTGAGCGGCTTCCCACAGCAGGGCGGGAGCTCGGCCACCCCCCCAGCAGGGCTGGCCCCTTCCTCGTTAGCACAATGGGCTAATTATTTGGGTGCATCAGATGGACCCCCCCCCCCTCAGGGATCGAGGGCAGCGTTCAGTGCAGGACATGTGTGCTCAGCATCCCTAAAGGATTAAAATCCGTAGCAAAGCTTTGGAAGTAATAACAGACTGTAGCACTTAGGCGTTTAGGGTTATTGTTGATTTTTTTTCTTTCAGCATCTTTTCCAGTCCACAGCATTTCCTTCTTACTGCAGAGCAAGTTCAGCTGTTCCACTGTCTGCTGGGAGGTCGGAATCATGATTTGCCTTTGAACAGCCTCTTCTACCCCCATCTTGCTGCACATCATCCAGGTAGAGAAGCAGAACCCCCACTTTGTGGGATGTGGGGATGGAGGGATGAAAAAAGACTATCCAAGGTTGGCCAGTAAGCAGGGACAGACCTACAACAACCCACTTCAGGGCCTGGCAGGAGCTGGGCTGTGATCTTGGTAGAAAAGATCTGGTGATCTTTCCTGAGAAATCATCTGGAAACACGCTCCCCTGGAGCTGCAGGAGGACACAGATCCTGCATCCCAACCAGCTCTGGGGGACATCTAAGGTCACAGGAAAGCTCTTGGCCCTGACTCCATCAACACTGTCCTCCTTGCGCTGTTCCCACACCATCTCTGCAGGCTCCTTGCCAGGCCCCATTAGTGGTACTTGACCTCGTTAGCTGAGCATCATCAGATGTGGACGTGCTTGCTTGGGACTGCAGACCCTTTGCCAAATAATTCCTTGAGTCTGATACTGTTGGATGGTACTTTTCCCATGTGAGAACAACCAGTTTTATCAGCAGGAGCTCCCCCGATGGCCATGGGAAGACTCACAAGTGCAAGGTGCTTCAAAAGAATGATAAATGGGAAAAGTTCTCCTCCATTTTAGTTACTTTTTTTGGTTTGTTTTTTTTTTTTTAATGACTTCCATTGAAGGCATTCAGATGAAATATTAAAAATCTGAGCAGACTAAACCTTCAGGTGACCAAAACTTACCTAAAAAATTATGCCACCTAGACATCAGATGTAGACATGTCTGGCGATACGTTACACCCCACCACAGCAAGATGCGACCACACCTAGTCCATGTCTGAGTCAAGGCTTTGGCCAAACTAGGCCAAGAACGAGGGTTGTACGTGGGGCCATGTCCCAGACTTTTGGTTCAGCCTTCACTGCACGCAGAGCCTCAAAACCTGCTCGTCCTCACAGCAACCTAAGGTCATGGAGATGCTCTCTCTCCTGCCATCCTGTAGACAATGACTGGGGCATGGAGAGCCAAAAATTAAGGCAGGAGGGTCCAACACCTACTGACCTCCAGTTCTGGAGAAAGTGACTCGTTCAAGGCTCACCAGGAGGTTTTGTGGCAGAACACAGACATGAATTCAACCCTGCGTTGTGGTGATCTTCCATCTGTGCCTGTTCTGTGGGGAGCTACTCCACACCAGGGTACAGCTCCTCGAGGGGCACGAGTGTCCTGGCACACACTCAACATGGGGTGACCTTTTCGGGCAGCTATAAGCTGTGAATGGATGCCCAAGCAGCCCTCACCCACCAGCCTCCAGCCACTTACACTAATGATCACACTCCAGGTTCTCTAATGCACCAACATAGTAAGAGACAATTTCCATCCCACCACCAAAATACAATGTACAGCCTTCTGAGGTCCTCTGAGACTCTCCTGATGCATGGTCACATAATTACGCCTTCGATTCATGGGCCAAAGCCTTGGCCCTTCAGGGCTGCTGAAGGGAAGGGATAACACAAGCCCTGGCACAGGTTGCCCAGAGAAGCTGTGGCTGCCCCATCCCTGGAAGTGTCCAAGGCCAGGTTGGACGGGGCTTAGAGCAACCTGGGGTAGTGGAAGGTGTCCCTGCCCACGGCAGGTGGTGGGACAAGATGGGCTTTAAGGTCCCTCCCAACCAAACTGTTCTGTGACTCTATAAGGTGACCTCTTTGACCAGCTTCAGAGGGGCTGCAGGAGAGCTGATGAAGCCAGGTCAGCCTAACCCAAAACATGCAGGAAAATGGTAAAATTTCCCTGCCTGGCATGTCAGTAATTCACCCACCATGGTTTCTGCATCTCACAGAATAATTTGCACACTCAACATCAAGCAGATGTGTCTGACTGGGGTCTGGGTGCTCAGCACCTTCCACATCAAGTCCCTCAACAGACCTACCACGGGCTTCCTCATCCTTCCCACGTTCCAGTGCTTCACACCATCCGGGTGGGATGTTCCAATAAACCACACGTTTGACCACGAGGTGGTAAAGTAAATGGAAATGGAATCCAAGAGGCCCTCAGGGAAGAGGAGCAGTGCTCAGCTTCCAAGTTTATCTCCAAACACACAGATCCTTGATTCCTTCCTCCAAAACACGGTCTGACACCAAAGCATCAGACGTGGACTCTGCTCCTGCTGATTAATGTCTGTCTTACTGGACAAAGTTTCAGCAAAAATGTTTCAGAAGATTTTCAGAGTTTTAAAACCTGGAATCACATTCAGAAAGGGTTTATAACCTGCCCAAGGGTCCCAGCCCTGCTCTGTATAGCCAGTGTTGAAGGCAAACGTCCCACTGGCAAAGGGAATGTGTCTTGTGCTCAAGCTCTTTAGTAACTCAGTAAATCCAGGATTCTTACTCAGGAAACCACCAATATGAGACTTTAAATTTTTGAATAAATGAGAGAATGGAAGGACTATGAATTAAGTACAAACTCGCCCCATGGGGCTGGACAGCAAATAAACACGTCCTTCACTTGGATGTCCACTTTTTCATTGACTGGTAGAAAAATAAGGAAAACTCACTGAACTCCCTGAAAAATGGAATTTTTTTCCAATGGAAAAGTTATTTTTGCTTGAAAAATGTATTTTTAATAGACAGAGTGGAGAGAAATTGTATCAGTCAGCTTTACTTTACCATGTATAAGCAGAGCTGGGAAACTCTAAGTGGAACCAAAACAAGGCTTAGAGCAGAAGCAGAGTTAAAAAATGCTGACAACAAGACATAGCACAAGTCAGGTGCATTCCCAATACATTTTTCTGAGAGATCATAAAGGGGAAAGTGTGGGAGAGTGAAACTGGGAGCGCTGGGGAGAGGCACAGGAGCCACTGCCAAGAGGAAGCCGGTGGAGAAGGTGGTGGTGATGTATTTGGCTTTCAGAGAGAAAAGAGTTGAAGAGGATGGCTGAAATGAGCACAACAAACAGTAAAGTTGTTTCTTCTCGTAATTCAAGTCTCCCTTTGTCCTTCCTACACAGATGACAAGCATAGAGTGCTGGGAACAGCTGGACCGTGAGGGGAGGTGATGGGTTTAAAGTCATTGGGAGTGTTGGCATCACATGATCAACATATCCAGCAGAAAATGCAAAATTACATGGGAGATGTCACTCAAGGATCACCTCTTGTGAAACACTCTTCCATTTGAAATTGAGGGGTTCCTGAGTGCTCTCCCCAGCCAAACAGCCCTTTGCATCCTGTCTGCTCAGGTGGGGTCATCTCCTGGTCATGTTAAGTCCACACAAGCAATGAATAGAGCCATGAGTCTCTTCAACTATTCCAGCCCCAACATCAAGGCTAAAACCCAGGAACCAGGTGTGGGGAGCAGCCGAGCCCAGGTATGGCCAGACCCCGTGGGGATGCCCAGCCTGGCCAGGTCCCACAGGGAGCATCCCTGAGTGAACCAAGTGATTAGGCCAGGACCAAATCACCCCAAATAGAGGGTGCGTCCCAGGCAGGATCCTGAACTTGGTGAAGCAGCAGCACAAGGGTGCCAGAGCTGGGGTGGGAAGGATGTGCTGACAGCAGCATGATCGAACCCACAGGGAGCCTCAGTGCACGGCTGAGCAGGGGAACAGGGTCCAAGTAGGTTTGCGTGGGTGGGCATTAGAGATGGAAAGACATCCTGCAGTGGCAGTGAGATCTGTCTGAGGGCTTTCAGCTCCGGAAAGCGGCATTAAGGAGGTTGGGGGTGGGAGGGTTCACCTCGGCAGGGCACTGTGTCACAGTCTCTGCCCACGTCCCACCAGAAGCTGCAGTGGGAGCCAAGGGCTGCCCAGGCAGCATCGGGAACATTGGATTGCTATTAAGTAAGTTCATTTCATGACAAAACAAAATTAGTGTAGGCTGCAGAGGCATTTCCATCTGATTAGAACAGAGAAAAATGCAACTGTGCTGCTTGCAGGATCAGCTACAGAGCACTGGGAATAAATCAAAAAATAAATCAGCTGCTCTGGAGCTGGGAAGGAGCTGCCCACAGTCACAGTACACCCACACAGTGTTTCCATAATTCTACCCGTGGAGTCACTTCAGATGAGCTCTTGAGATCAGGGATGCTCACAAACAAGTCTGAACAGAAGAGAGAACAAACAATGAGGATGGAAGGAACCTCAGGGATCATCTGGTCCAACCTTTCATGTCAAAAGCATGGTCTAGATAAGACAGCCCAACATCTGCCCAGCTAAATCTTGAAAGTATCCAACGCTGGGGGATCCACCACTTCCCTGGGGAGATGATTCCAGTGGCTTATTGTTCACATTGTGACAGGTTTTCTTCGTGTCCAACTGAAATCTCCCCAGAAGTAACTTGTACCCAAACAAAACCATGCTGCTGAAATTACTGGTGAAGGCAGCAGGCAGGTCCTATGGGGAGCACCCAAGGATAAGCAGCTCCACGCTCCCAACCCTGCCCTCGGCATCAGCATCTCCCCAGGCACCACCTGCAGGTGGGCAGAGGGGTGGCAGGAGGTGAAGTGATGCTGGCAGCCCTGGAAACCTCATGGGGTGAAACCTCAGCCCTGGGAGCAGTGCTGCCAACAGTCACACATCGATGTACACACACCCTACGGGCACCTTCCTCCTCTCATCCAGACCCCAGTTCTCCTTCAATCCCTTCCTCTAAGCCCCCTCCCAGCTGCAGAGGTCACAGTGTGGCTCCTAGGAGCACTTTTCCCTCCCCACTCCTTCTGATGGTGGGTCACCCCTCACTCCCACCTGAGCCAAGCTCATTAGTTTGAAGATGGAGAGATGAGGAGCTTCTAATGCCGAGACAGTTTTCCAGTGCTCGCTCCCTCCTTCTGCTGAAGGAAGATGTCTCCACCTGAGGCTGGATGTATCTCCTCCCTCCTCAGAGAGGAAGGCCCCTTCTCCCAGGACATCTGCCCCATGAACCAGCACCACTAGGTCACCACAACTGTGGGCAGGTGGAGATGCCATCTCTCACTGCTGGACAGGCTTTTCCATTCTTCCACCCCTTTTATCATCCTCCTCTAAACTTCATCCCCATTTTCCAATATCCTTCTCAGACAGTGGATTTATTCAGCATGAGGGATTCATCCCTATGAACCTTTGCTGTCTGAACGTCAGGTCTCTGCTGCCCGTCGTCTACACCCTGGTGGGGACAGGGGCTGATGCCACCTGAAAATTATGCATCAAGTCAACAGAGGTGGAGCACTTTCTGGAGGTGCTTCTTGTCCAGGATGAAGACAGTCAATCCATGAGCACCTGCCTGGCAGAGGTGATCTCCAAGACTTCTGGGACTGGGAAAGGTTAAACCACAACAAGGGGTTACAAGTATTTTCTGATGGAAATCAACATGCAGCTCTTCCTGTGCTGCTCCAAAAGGTATTGGTTGAGGAAAAGGCAAAAAGGGCCTCTTCAATTAGCCTGTTTCACAGTAACTAGGAAAAGAGGAAGAGAGTGGAAGAAAGGTCAGGCTTGGTCTGCCAGAGGTTTTTGGCAAAGGTGTTTATTCCAGACCCCTGTACCTAGCCGAGATAAGTGTCCCCCATCCAGCCCAGCCCTTGGATGTACCCACTTGAAATGGGGATTAACACAATTTAAATACAGTCACGTGGGAAAGCTCAAACAGGGTCCTTCATTTTCACCCCAGGAAGACCAAGGTGTGGTCACATCTCTCACACGAGGAAGCCTTCCTCCTTCCTCCTCCTCCTCCTCACCCTCACATGAGGCAGCCAATCTGCTGCTCTGCTTGGGGATGGTGCTGTGGCCCCCGCTTAGGTGTCAACTGCAGTGAAGGGTTAACAGGACTATAAACATCCCTGCCTTCCTAAATCCCCTGGGCTGCAGATTGGACTGGTTATAAACTTATTAACAGGGGACAGTGGCTGGTGGGGGCTGTGAAACCTGTTCTGCCAGGTGGGCCACTGGTCTGTCCACCCCAGATTAATTGGGGAAAACATGGGAATGATGGCAGGAAACTCATCCAAGTCAATCCATAAAAATAAAGATAGAAACAAAGAGGCAGGGGAAATGGCTGGGTACAGAAAGATGGGAAAACAACACAATTTGGGGAAAGATTTCGGAACAAGCAGCCAAGGTGGGAGCACAGCTCTTGAGAAGAACTGTAACCCATCTTTTGAGCTGCAAACATCCCTGTGCTCAAATCCAGACCCTGGCACAAGCCATAAACATGCAGCAATAACAATGCCAAGAGGATTGGGAGAAATTCCAGGCCAGTCTTGCACTCGGCCATGCCTGCTGAGAAGCTGGCACCACATCCACACCCACCTGGGGCACACACAGCGTGGTGCAGCCATGAGACCTGCCCAGCAGTGATGGGCACCTTTTGGGCTGTTTTACTTCCTGCTGGGTCTGGCAAAGCTTCTGCACAAAAGCCACCACTACAAAACTTGTTTAGAGCCTCCAGCTCCTCCTCTCTGAAGGAGAGAAGCTGTACAGGAAAGCCCTGTGGGGACACACCGGCATCACCACTGGAGGAAACTGGGGATGAGGGATGCGCTGCTGGTCCAGCCGTGCGCTGATGCCGCTGGGTGACGTCCTGCTGATGGTTCATGTTTATTTATTAAATTCCTATTTTGAACTCCAAAATTAATCTTTTAATCAGTGGCAGAGTGGGGCTGTGCTTATCCGAGTGCTGGGAGGTGTTATCTCCCCTCCATCTGCTCACCACCCTGCACCGTGTCCCGACGGAGCCAGCAGACGGGCGGACCCCAGCCAGTACATCTGGCAGCCACCACGTGTGGGGGCTGGTCCCCTGGCACAAAGCTGACCATCTCCCTCCGCCCTCACAGAGCACATCCCAGCAGACAAAGCTGAGGGAAAACTCCAGTCTATGAGCAGATTTTTGAGGTAGAAAATAGGTTTTGATCATTTTTACCCTGTAAAAGCAGGGCAGTGGGGTTTAGCAGCCCCGTGGAGCCAGGGATGCCCAGGGGACCCCAACGAGGTGATAGTGCTACTAGGCAGGGGTATAGCTCTGTCTGCTCCCATACACACACCACAGCCCCATAACATCAACACCCACGTGGCAGCACTCCCCAGAACACAGCCCACGAGGTCACGCCTGTCCCGCACTACCTCCTTCTGACCAGCAAGACATTCTGCCTTTTCTGCACCCAAAAGTAGCAGGGAAGCATCAGCACTGCAGCTCAAACCACCCTCTCTGTGAAGGCAGGTGTCGCCCTGGGGTGCTGCCCTCGCCAGCCTTCCTGCACCCCCCGTGGGGTGAGGCCGCCCCGCAGCCCCCCCGCCCTCGCTCCATTGACCTACTTCAGCCTGAGACGGATCATGTCCCAGCAGCATTCACGGTCCCTGGTGTCTGGACGGTGCTTTGGCTTCCTGGTCTCCGCTGAGGAGAAGCCCAGGCTAACCAGCCCAAGAGAGCCTCTGCCAAACCTCAGGGTGGTCCCCAAATCCCGCGGGGGTCTACTCCGGATCCGGCCCACTGACCCCCGGTTAATCGGCTAAAGCCGCACGCTCTGAACCCTGGCCCGGGCACAGCCGCGCTCCCGCCGCTCTCCCTGCCCTACATAGACATCTGCAGCCGCCCAGCACCCGCCGTCACCTCCCGTCCCCTCCGCCGTGCCCGCCGCCCTCCCCGCACCCACCCGGGGCCCTGGGCGCTGCCGTGGGGTGGACATGGTCCCTCTGGGGAGGTTTCATCAGACGGGAGAGTCCAGCACTGGGGCTGCAGCAGGAGCACCCACAACTGCTCCCAGAGGCTGTGGGTGCTTCCCCAGCTGCTGCCTGCGAAACAACCCCCCTTCCCCACCCCTGGCTGGTACCGGCCTCACCGCTGCCGCTCCCAGGGGGATGAAGGTGCTGTGGGACCCTCATCAGAATCTGCCCTCCGGAGAAGGTCCATCAAAATAAACCGAATTAAACCCCACAAAAAGCCACTGAACGCATCCTCCCTAACACTCTTCCTGAAGAGTGAATCGAAGACCCGAGCGATGTCCATTCCCGGTGCAGCAGCGTCCTGCTCTGCTTACCAGTAAATGAGGGAAAGCCCATCGAAGCGCTCCAGGGGGCGGCCAGGGGGCTGGAGGTAGGACATCATTCGGGGGCAGTGGTCCCGGCCGAGCCCTCAGGGCCGGCTCCTGCTGCCCGGGGCCACGGGCTCAGAGTGCCAGCGGCTGGCAGGGCTCCCCGGCACGGCTCCCTGGCACGGCTCCCCGCAGCAGCCGGCTACACCTAATCCCAGGCGGGCAAGCATGTGATCGCCCCTCTGCCGGCTCCCCCAGCTAAACCCTGCCGGTGTCTCCCGTTCCGGGGGGACGGCGGGCCCGGGATGCTCCGGTGTGGCAAATTCCAGCCACCAGGTCTGAGTCCCACCCGCGATCAGAGCCACGGCGAGAGCCTTCTCCACGGGACCCCCACGGCACCCAGAGTCCCATCCCCCCTGTGCCACCCTCAGTGGGGCACATCCCACTCTCCCCATCCACCACATCCCCTGGTTTGATAAACTGAGCAGTTAATTTGGCACGATAATCCCTTCACCCCCCTAGCAGTGAGCCCCCCCCACCACTCTGCATTTGCAGTGGCTGTTAATGATGGTTATAATCATTAACAATGGTTGTAATCCATGGTTAACCTGCCACCACAAACTATTTAAAGCCAATTGTAGGCATCTCTGACCTGCACTAAACCCAGGCTGCACTGCCACACACAGTTCCTTTCCTCCCTGGCCACTGCCAGGATAATATTGCATATTTATAGAACATATATTATTACTAGAATATGTATAAAAAGACATTATTTATTTAATTTGAGGCACAATTCTTGCATTTGTGTATTTTTCCCCCCATTGAAGGTTGTCTGGTCATGCCCCAGCATCCAAATGATCCTTTATAGTACTAGGAAAGCCCTGGGAGTGAGCACTGGTAGACAGATGGAAACTGAAGTGGGGTATTATCCCAGAATGTGAATTATCCCAGAGCAGAGAGGTCACAGCCGGCCCCGTCACACTTGTCCACATCCAGCTGTGGGTGGGATGGACAGACAGCAGGACAGACAGACCTGATTCAAGGCAATGCAAAAGTCACAAATGAGCACCAACTCACTGCATGATGAGTGTTTTATTTCTGCCTCTCCCCATCACACACAATCCCAGGGCAGCAGCCCGGCGTGGCCAGGACCTGGGGATTAGGTGAGTCCTGGGGATTATGAAATGCATCTGTCTTGTCTCCATCCTGCATGGCCTGGGAAAGCCTCCAGCCCCACCAGGGCCAAGTCCTGTGCTCAAAGCTCCCCCCAGCTCCAGATAATGCTGGGACATAGAACCATGGAATATCCTGAGTGGGAAGGGACCCACAAAGATGTCCAACTCCCGGCCCTGCACAGGATACCCCAACAATCCCACCTTGTCCCTGAGAGCATTGTCCAAACATTCCTGGAGCTCTGGCAGCCTTGGTGCTGTGCCCACTGCCCTGGGGAGCCTGTTCAGTGCCCAACCACCCTCTGGGGGAAGAACCTTTTCCTGAGATCCAACCTGACCCTCCCCTGAGACAGTTTGCTCAGGATGGGACACTTGGGGAGTAGCTGAGGAAAACACAGGATGGCAGAGATGGTGGCAGTCTGTCTGTCCAGCCACTGCTCCCCAGCCCCAAGATGAGGCCTCCCATGGGTGTTGGGCATGGTAGGGCTTTGGGGACTTGGTGGTGGCTGGTGACACATCCAGCCAGAGCATGAGCGCCCATGGGACATGAGCGCCCACGGGACATAAATTGGGAGACCTCGATGTCTGGGGTGAGTGAGCCACCCCGGCCCGTGCCACCCACGCTGTGACAAAGAGGAGGGAGGGCCCAGGCCGGGCGGGCGCGGAGCCCCGCGGCACCGGCAGCCGCCCAGGAGGATGTGCCCGTGCCCGGGGTGACAGACCTCGGGCGCTCCTGCGGGAGAAGGGGGTGAATTAAGGCTGATCCTGCTCGGCATCCTTTCCGAGTGACTGTGCAGGATGTGCCGGTGCCAAAATCCTTTTCACCTGTCGCCTCCCAGCCCAGTGACACGTCCCCTGAAGAGGCACAGTCCTTCATCCAGGACAGCCACCACCTTGTCCCTACCCCCCTTCAGGGGTGCAGCTCTGCTTTACACCCTGCCCCGGGCCTGCAATGCACCCCTGGCCAGGACCCCCATCCACCGGAGAATCCCGTGGAGCGTCTGGGGCGCACGATCACTCACCCCAGTGACCCCCCTGCCGAGGAGGGCTGGTGGGGGACAGCCTCCAGCTCCCAGGACTGTCGCAACCAGGGCCGGGCGGTGCCGGGTGTGACCCCCGGGACCGGTTTGTGCCGCTGGGGGAGGACGGGCAGCTGGGTTTGCCGAAACCGCCGGGAGCGGGCGGGCACGGGGTGCCGGTGCCGCGGCCGGAGCAGGGCTGGGCCAGCCTCTCCCAGTCTCACCAGTCGGGATTGTCAAAGGCAGTGTCACCCCGCTCCGGGGCAGGACAGCACCCAGCAGCTACGGGGACGGCGAGGCCACCCTGAGCCTGCCCTAGTGCCAGCGGTCCAGCTCTGCCGAGGCACCACGTGCACCGGGGGCATCATTTCCAGCGCCCTCTTTGCATCTGCCAGGAGTCCGCAGAACACCCCATGGATGTGTGTCCCCCTTGTCCACAGCCCCGGGGGTCACAGCATCCCCCGAGGCGGCTCGGGAGGTGAATCATGGCGACGTGCTGTGGAGCCAGGCCCTGCCTTGCCTTTTCGAGAGTTCCGTGCCGGCGGAAGCAGGGCATTATCTCCCTCGCCCATCGGAGGCAGCTGCCCCTGGGTGCGCTCCACCTGCATATTTATACCGATGCAAACATTACACCCCGGAAATTCCCAATCTTTACATCATGGGCTAAAGCCTGCACTGAAGCCCTGACCTTTTTCTCCCTCTCGATATGTTCTGGGGAGCCTGTGACAGTTGTCCCGGCCATGGGACAGCCCAGCCAGGATCAGTGTTCCTGCACGGGTGCCCAGGGCTGCAGCACTGTGCCACTGTGGAGGCAGAGGGGACACCAGAGAAGCTGTGGATGCCCCTGGAAGTGTTCAAGGCCACGCTGGACAGGGCTTGAGCAATCTGAGATAGTGGAAGGTGTCCCTGCCCATTGGAGGGGGGTGCTAGATGAGCTTTAAGTCCCTTCCTACCCAAACCACTCTATGATGATTTGATGATGATGATGATGATTTGATGATGACATCCCCACTGGGGATCCAGGATCCAGGACCCCCCAACACCTTCCCCATCCTTTCATAAGACGGGAGAATAAGGACCAGGAGCAGCTGCTGCTGCCTCAGATGCAGAGAGCACAGTGTGATCTTAAAATCCTGATGCCACCAGCACCAGCTCAGTGCCTTTCCAAAAGCCATGGCTGGGGACACAGGATGGGGACCTTCTGTCTGTATCCCCCCTCACTTTGGTTCCCCCATCCCTCCTCAATGCCTGCTGTGTGCACCAGCTCCCCAAAGCCACCACAGCGCTGGTGACAACAGGGCCCTTCTGCTCCGTATCGTGCCCAGAGGATGAGGAAGAGCCAAAGTTAATTTATTCCATGCTGCATTTTCATGCCAAATGAGTCAGAGCACTGGCCTCTCTCAGCCTTTGTTTTGCTTGGCTGCCTGCACCCGCTTTCGCTTGGTGTTTGTTCAGTATTTAACTCCCTGGATGGTACTTGGGCTCAAACCAGCAAGTGCAGCAGAAAAAAACACTTTTCTGCTGGGACAGGAGCTCTCCCATCCTTCAGCTCCACTTGGGAGTGATGCACTTGTTTTATTCTATTTCTTTCTCACAGCTTGAGGAACCCTGAGCTTGGTCTTTCAAGCCACCACATCCCACAAGACTCATCTAAAGCCAGCAGGGCTCTGGGGGACCGCAGGATAGGGTCAGAGTAGCCGGGCTGGCTGCTGATTTCAGAGCGCAACTGGCCCTAAACGGAGCTGATGGAGGTTTCGACCTGCACAGGACCAGTCAGGAACAAGCAGAGCCACATTCCTGCGCACGTGGGAGCCGCGAGGAGGAAGCGGCAGCGCGGAGGTGTTTCGGTGCCCTGCTTTCCTGCACTGCCTGGAAGCGGGAACTCCCTTCCCACTCCAAACCCCTGCCATGGGGATGAGCAGCTCAGCTGAGCCCTCCAAGGGCTGTCAAAAAGTCCCACCCAGAAAATAAATGAGGCTTTGGCTAATCTACTGTTGTTTGTGTTCCACTGAGCTCTCAGAAGAAATTTCCAAGCTGTTTTGCCTCTACCCCCTCCCCCCAACCAAAGCTAAATCCAAAATTTCTTCATTGAGAAACACCTCTGGATAGCCATCAGGGCTGGGCATCCCCATGTCTTGGGTTCTCTGCTGTGATGAGTCCCCAAAGCCCCTCAGCACTGCCATGGTGCCTTTTGGGGCATGCAGGTAGGGGGATGCTCCTGCTTCACCCACCAAGCCTTGATCCATCTCAAATTAGGATGGGCTGTGTGGGGTGGGACAGTGGGATGCAGTGGGATGGCCAAGCCCATGGCACAGGAGCAAGACCCCAGCAGCTGGTGCCCATCCTGCCCCCTCAGCAGTGGGGTTGGCCTCGGCCGGGATGGTGGGGCTGGTGCAGGGTGGAGCAGGTTGTGGGATGCCGGAGAAGGGCTTGCCAGGAAAATATCATCTCATTGCACAAAACATGCTCCTCTCCCATTCCCCTCCCACAGCAGCAGCTCAAGAGCTTCTTACCCAGGTTAAGTCAATATTGCCACATCTGTCGAGGTGCTCAGCCCCGTGGAAGGAGCTTGATGGGTGTTTTAAGGGCTGGAAAGGAGCCAAGGGAACACATTTGGGGTCCCTGTGGGCTGCAGCGCCCTGGGGCACAGCATCCTCTCACAAGCCCCCTGCTGCCCCACAGTGGGGTCCGGCCCTGCCGGCAGCTCCCCGGCCACAATGGGACCAAAGCCCTCCCCAGCATGGGCTCCTAGCTGGCAGGACATCCCTACTTCTCCATGCTCAAGAGGCTTCAGAGGAGCTGGTGGCACCAGGTCTGGATACCGGCACAGGGTGCGCCAGGTCCAGCAGCAGCAGGAGCTGGGGGGGCACAGAGCACAGGAGGGACTGACCACATCAGTAAAGCCACCAAAAGGTGCATTTGCAAAATAAATATCACAAAAACAACCCCTGCAGACTCCAACTGAGGGGGAAACCTCAGCACGGGGTGTGTGGTGCTCTGGGCAGGCACTGGAGCTCATACAAGAGCTGCCAGCAGCCCCAAACCGCAGGCCCCCAGGTCCCCAAAAGCACCCTGTGTACAGTGGCTTTGCGCGGTGCCTCTGATCCCCAGCCAAGGTAAAGGTGAAATACCTGGGCAGTTTACATAAGACATAGTTTTCCACTACGCCGGAGTTTCTCTCTGCCTGCTGTTTCAGCCGGCAGCTGCAATTTTGCTGCTCTCAAGGGCATTTGCACACAAAAATGAGCCACACCAGAGATGTGGGGAGATTAGGAGGATTAAGGCTGCAGAGCTGGCGCAGGAGGAGATGTAACAGAAACCCCTCCGGTAGGCAAAGGAATCTCATCCCTAAACCTCTGCTCACCTCCACACAGGGCTTGAGAAGGAGGGGGGCTTTGTGATGTGTACAGGGGTTCTGGAAGCTGGAAGAGGAGCAACCGGTCCTCTGTGCATCCAGAAAGCATTGCTGCTAGAGATGGGGGGTGTACAAAAGCACGAGAACCAAAAAATGTTTCTAGAGAACACTCAGAGCTTCATGCATAAATAAAAGTGAAAGAAAAGTAGTTGGGCTGGGTTTCTCCCTCCTCGCCAGCCCTTGTGTTGGGATTGGAGCCGGGTGTGGGGAGGATGGGGGATGCAGGTGCTGCCCCGGCAGGTTGCACGGGGATGCTCACAGCCTCTGAACAAACCACAGCACCCAAAAAATCCTCCTCCAAAAAAATAGGGGAAGCCTTGTCTGCTCCTCGGCGTGGGCAGGATCCTGGCATGGATGCATGGCCATGGCAGGGAGCATGCCAGCCTCCTGGCATTGCCAGCCCACAGGGATCAATGGGTACTGGGGATCAGATTAATAGCTCCTACCGAAGGAATTCTCACAATCTATTTGGAAGCAAACATGGAAGCTGGGTGCCCTGAAGAAAAAGCTGTAACCAGTTATAGTTAAACAGAGTCACCAGGGCCAGTAACTGATAGCGCCCAGAAACTCAGCCCCAGCCAGTGTGGGCTCAGGCCCCAGCCCCAATTCTGGCTGTCTGGGGCTGTGTGGGAGTGCTGTGTTGTCAGGCTGCTCCAGCCTCACCCCATCACTCCCGGCAGTGGACGGGATCCAAGTCTCCTTGCAGTTACATCCCATGGAACTCGCTATCCTGGCAGGACGCTGCCACCCCCACCAGCACCAGATCCACCTTCGGCACAGCCTTGGGCTCCTAAGAGTGTGAAATGTGTCCCTGTGTGCCAAAGGCTCAAAGGTGCTCAGCTGGATGAGGCTGGATGAGGCCATGGACACCCAGAGTGCTGCTACTTTGCGTGAGTCCAGCCCCGAGCAGGCTCAGGTCTCCATCAGCTGTGGGTTTCAGCCTCATAGTTGAGCTTGTTCCTGATCACTAATTCACTACGAGAGGGGAATGACAAAGCTGTGCAGCATGGCTGGGCCACCCCAGTGCCACAGAGCCTTCAGCACACCCAAAAGTAGCCCAGAAGGACAACCCACACCAAACTGGGATGGAGGAGACTCTCCCACGAACACACACGAACACACAGACACAGACACACACTTGCCTTGTGCTGTTGCTGCCAAGACCTGAAGCCTCCCAGCACCCCGGGCAGGAGCAGCCAGAGCCAGGCAGGAATGTCCAGCTGGCTGGAGGGCTCTGCCCTCTTTAAGGGCTCCCTGGAGCAGAGAGATCTGACACACGCAGGGGATCGGGATCAATAGGTCACAGCGTGCACTGACTTGCCCCCAGAATGAAAATCAGCAGAGGATTTGGGTCTGGTGGGGAAGCTACAATCAGGGCTTTAATCCCACATGGGCACAAAATCCCAGGATAAAAAGGCCAGAGCTGGTCCTAATTGCTGACTGCTGTGTGCATGTGTGAGCAAAACCTCTTAGGCTGCGGGGGGTTTGGGGGAGGCATCTCGTTGCCTTATGGAGTCATTTAGGTTAGAACAGACATCTAACATCATCAAATCCAACTTTTAAACCAGCGCTGGTTTAAAAGGCCACGACTAAACTATGTCCCCAAGTGCCACATCCACAATTCAGGGATGGTGACTCCATCCCTGGTCCTGGGCAGCCTGTGCCAGTGTCTGACCACCCTTTCAGTGAAGAAATTTTCCCGATATCCATCTAAACCTTTCCTGGAACAACTTGAGGCCGCTTCCTCTCCTCCTGTCCCTTGTTCTCTGAGAGCAGAGCCCGACCCCTTCCCTCCAGCTCCCCCCTCCTGACAGGGAGTTGCAGAGAGTGAGAAGGTCCCCCCTGAACCTCCTTTTCTCCAGGCTGAGCCCCCCAGCTCCCTCAGCCGCTCCTGGTGCTCCAGCCTCTTCCCCAGCTCCATTCCCTTGTCTGGACATGGTCCAGTCCCTCAATATCTTTCTTGCCATGAGGGGCCCAGCACTGCCCTCAGGATCCGAGCTGCCTCAGCAGCGCCGATGCATTGGAAGGACGCTCGGGGCACTGGTCATTCCTGAACACAGAGACCAACCGGGAGGAGCCGCAGCCTCGCCCGTGACTGCCCCTTTGTGCCCATCATCCCTCAAGCTTCTCCCCAGCTACGCCCTGACTCCGGGGGGTATCACTTAACTTTGCACATCTTGGGGGGGTCCAACCCTGCCGGGACCGCTTTGGAGCAGGGCTGGAACCGGGAGCGCGGGGCTCCATCAAAGCAGGGGGAGGAGGATGCTGAGGGGCGGGGGGACCGCGGCAGGCAGGAGGTAGGAAGCAGGAGGAGGAAGGAGGCAGGAGGAGGAGGCAGGAGGAGGCAGAGGCGGTGCAGCCCCGTCCCGCCTCCCGCGGGGCCCGGCCCGGTGGCGGCGCAGAGGCTGCGGGCGGCGGCGGGGACGGGCAGGCGGAGCGCGGTGGGCGCCGTGCGGGGACGCGATGCACTCGCTCTTCAGGAAACGCAACAAAGGGAAATACAGCCCCTCCGTGCAGAAGAAGAGGTGAGTGACCCGGCCTCGGGAAGCTCCGCGTAGCCCCGCGCACCCCGAGACGAGCTTCGCCAACATCCCGGGGATCCCGCGCCAGGACTTGGCGGAGCCGGGCCCCCTCAGGTGTGGGAACCCTCAGGTGAGGGCACCCACAGGTATAGGAACCCTCCCGAGGTGTGGGAAACCCTCAGGTGTGGGAAACCGTCGAGGTGTGGAACCCCGAAGTGTAGGCACCCCCGAGCTATGGGCACCCCTGGAGGTGTGGACTCTCCTGAGGACTGGAAATCCCGGGGTGTGGGAACCCTCCTGAGGTGTGGACACCCGCGAATGAGGGCATCCTCCGAGGTGTGGGAACCCCCCGAGGAGTGGGCATTCCCGAGGTGTGGGAACCCCGATGTTTGCCCCCCTCCCGAAGTGTCAGCTCCTCTCCAAGATGGGTCCATACCTCCTGTGCCAGGTGGGGGCACAGAGATGGTTTTCCCCGGTTCCCTTCCCATCGCAAAACAGCAGCTCCAGGGAGCAGGTTCCTTTTCTCCCCAGATATGTGCTGGGTCGGTCTTAGGCAAAAGTAGTCTGGTTGTCCTGTGCCTTCATCCCCCTGTTCCCTTGGGAGCAAGTATTCAGTCCATCAGTCCATCATTTTTTCCTTGCTCTGATGGGGTGGGGGCGCATTTCGGTTGTACTGGTTGTAAAAAAGCAGGAGTAGCTCGTTGAATGTGCCCTGTGAAAGGTCGCTGATGAAAGAGAAAAGGTGTCAAAATCCCTCCCCGGGAAGGCTCGACCCCGCTCTGGGCTGGATGGTGGGCAGTCTCCATCCCCTGCCTGCACCAAGGACGTTTTTCTGAAGAGGTGGATGTTGGGATTAATTCAGAAGTTTGTCCTGTGTTTCCCAGAGGAGCTGCAGGGGCTCTGGAGCATGTGGAGTCTTCCAGGATTGTGAACGATTCAAGGATTCATGATTCAAACCCATGGCTTGTTCACCCCTTTCCATCCCTGTCCATCGGCACCTGTCCTGGGTGGTGGGCTCGGAGCAGCCGCCCTCTTCCCAAAAATCCTCCTTTGGGAAGGAAACTGGGGAACTGGTACAGGTGCTGAGGTACCTTCGGGGACCCAGACAGGGATCAGTCAGCCCAGAAGGCGCTGACATCTTCCAAGTTGAGGAGCCCCTGGCTGCTCCCTGCCCACGGGAGTGGGGCTGTGGCGCGTAGGAGGGTGTTCCCCGCGAGGGGAGGGTGCTGCCCTGCACAGGGGATTTGCTGAGCTGCCTCTGGTCGGGCTGAGGCTCCGGCTCCAGCCCAGGGGACGGGCTCCCCCGGCAGCCCGGCTGGCTCATCAGGGCCGCCCAGGCTCCGGCTCTCAAAGCCCGCGGCACACTCTGCTGCCAGATCTGCCCCGGGGAGCGCAGGCAGGAGACGGGGGTGGCACAGAGCCCTCTGAGCCCTGATAGTCCCGGCGTTCCCATGAGTGAAGGATGCTGTAAATACCCAGTCGAATTTCTGGTCTTCAGGGGTTTTAGTGGGTGGCTGGAAAAGGAGAAACCCCCAGCTGGGGTTGGCACCTGGGCAGCTCAGCACTCCGAGAGCATCAGGATGCTGTGAAGCAGGAGGGGAAAGACCTGCTCTGTGCTGGTTGATTACTCAGCACAGTACTGGGACTGCTTCACTCTGAGCCCTGCCAGTGCTGGGTACCCCGTGCTCACATCACCCGCCGATGGATGGGCTCAGGAAGGAAGACAATCTTCTCTCCACTGCCCTGCCTGGAGCCCAGCAGCCCTGGGCAGGTGCCAAAGCACCTCTGAAGTCTGTGGGCCAGGCTAAAATCTCTGCTTTTCTGGCTGGTGGTGGCTGAGGAAGCAGCGCAGGGCTGTGGCCCGGGGCCACCATCCCTCCCCGGGCCTCGGCTGTCCCTGCACACCTTGGGGAGAGCTGTGCTTATTAGCCCCAATTTGTTAATTCCTGCCTTGGAGTTTACAAACATCTGGGAATCCAGGGAACACTCCCACCGTTGGAAACAGCCCCACCGTCAAGATGGGGAAGCCGGTGCCTGACCGGTTAAACAACTCGCTGAAGGAGGATTGCGAAGAAGTGAGGAGCTGCTGCGCCCCGGCCCCTGCTCCAGGCACTGCCAGGCTCCGGGCCGGCTCCCGCCCAGCTCTGTGCCAGAAAAACAGAGCAACGCTCCTAAAATCAACCGACCGCCCCCGCCGAGAACAGGGACCGAGATTTCGACACCGAGTAAGCCCGGCCTCATCCTGCGCCTCGCGAGGCTGCGCTGCCGGGACACGGGGGCAGCTCCTCGGGCAGGGCTCGGTGCCAAGGGGCTACTGGTGACAGAGCCCTCAAAGCACAGTGACAGGGCAGTAACCCAGCACCGGTTTGGCGAGTGTGTGGGGCGCTGGAGCGTGTCCTGCCGGCATGGAGGAGCCGGGACTACGAGCTCAGCTAAGTTAGGCAGGGACTGCCCAGGAAACATCGACCTGCAGAGGGTCAGGGCCTAATGAGGAGCCATGGGAGTCTCAGTGGCTTCTTGAGCCTTGGGATGAGCCCTTCCCATGCTGGGAACATCTTGATGAGCAGCACTTCCAAGTCAAGATCCCCGTGAGTCTGTGCAGCCCAAGGCAGGCACTGCAATCTCTCTGTGAACAACACTCTTTGTCACCCTGGATGTGACAGCCACCCTGCCCCAACCCCAAACTGGCCCTCAGCCTCCCATCCAGAAGAACCTGGGCCCAAGTCTCTCCTTAGGATATCTCCTGCAGCTCTGGCCTGTGTGGTCTCCAGACTCAATCACTGGCCATCCCCATCCAACCCTGGGCATGTCAGTAGCTGTGTGAGCATCTCCTTGCCTTGGCTGGGGAATCCCAATGACGGTGACATTTCTGAGTGGCTTTATGCTCTTCTTGCTTCCCCATCCCAGCATCATAAGGCCCTGGGGATTCAGTGGGGACTGGCCATGACCACTGCGTTGTTGCACGGATGTGTGTCCCTACAAGGGAAGGCAGAGGCCTTGGATACGGATGTAGTGTGGGGGAAATTCATCAGCCTCTTTCCACATTATCTCCCCCAAACTCTTGTCATGCTTAGAAAACAGGACATTGGCTTCTCTCTTGGAAAGGCGAGGCCTGGGAGGGAGAAAACAGTGAGGGTGGTGAGACCCTGGCACAGGTTGCCCAGAGAAGCTGTGTCTGCCCATCCCTGGAAGTGTCCAAGGCCAGGTTGGACGGGGCTTGGAGCAATCTGGGCTAGTGGAGGGTGTCCCTGCCCATTGCAGGGGGGTGGGATGACATAGTCTTTAAGGTCCCTTCCAACCCAAACTGTTCTGTGATTCTGTGATCCTGGTGGAAGAGGTGAGCTCTGCTCTGTTCCCATATGGAAGAGAAAGAGTGTTTAAAGGTCCCTTCCAACTCAAACCATTTGATAATTTTATTATAAGAAACAGTTCAGCCTTCAGAGTTGGTGCTGAAACTCCCCCTCCTGCAGCAGGAAAGATGTTCATTCTTGGGGTCCCCTGGTGAAAGCATCCACTCAGGAGAGCTCCCAGCCCTGGAGCCCCTTAATGGTGTCAGGAGACCCACTCCCCATCTAAGAGGGGGTGCAGGCAGCTGGGACAGCTCTGCCTGCAGGGCTGGCACCCATTTCCAGAGGCTGTTTGGAAGGGCTGGAGTGAGCACAGAGCCCAGACAGCAGGTGAGTCAGGAGCTGCTCTATACTTAGGGCAGAGTGAGCCCTGCCATCACTCGCCCTGTTCCTGCTCTCATTTCCATGCACATTACAATAAAATATCACCATTCCTACGAGGGAAGATAAATGTAATTGAAGCAAGCTGGGCTAAGCACAGCAGCCCTGCTGTCCAGCTACGCCCTGCCATGGGCAGCCTGACAGCACACTGCTCCTGAGTTTTAAGCCAGATTTTAATCTCTCCCAAACCTGAATTACTGTAGCCAGAGCCCAGCCCTCATGTCCTCTGCTCTGCCATAGTTTCACTCCAGTGTTGTTAGAGGCAGCACAAGGGAATTCTGTGCACTGGGAGCTGTGGCTCCGGGAGCTTTAAGGACATTTACAGCTCTGTGCTGTGGCCTTCTGGAGGTTTAGTCCTTCCTAAAGTCTGGCCTCCAGCAGCAGTGGGTGTGTTTTCTTATGAAGTCTGGATAAATGGACATTAAAGGGGGTTGGAATTGAGAGCAGCAGTGGGTGGTCACTGCCTGATGCACCAACTCTCCACCCTAGTGGTGGGATGCAGGAAACAGGACCAGGATCCATGCTCAGACCCCAACCTCAGCCAGCTCACCTGTCCCTGGCTGAGCTGCCCCTCCAGGAGAAGCTTCTGTTGTGGGAAAAGCAAGGGCATGATCAGCATCACTAAGCAGGACAGAGCCCTTCCCATTAACCCTCCCAGATTCATGGGACAGGCTCCCAGCAGGAGCATTCCCAGCTGGAGTGGTCAAAACTCCAGGATTACCTATTTGAACATCCTCCCTTGATGAGGATTAGGGAAATAACCTCCTTGTTTGGAAAAAATGGAAACTGAGTAATCAAAGGAATGTTCTACCACCTGCCAGCAAGCACAAAACCTTTGGACACCCTGGAGATACTGATATTGAGGAGGTTTGCTCCAAAAAGTGGGATGGGAATGACCTGGGATCCTTCACCCCAGTCAGGCAATGCACCAGTTGCTCAAGGCAGCATTGACAAGAAACTCTTCTGCTGAGCACAGCTTTCCATGAGAGAGATCATTTTTTCCTTTTAAAGTTTTCCAGAAATGGCAAAGCCAGTTTTTCCAGGCCTTTTTTTTTTCCCTTTCACTGTTTTCATCTCTCAAACAAAGCCTTATCTATTTCAGCAGAGCAGCTTTGCATTTCCCTTCCCTCTGCCTCAGCCTTGCAGGGGCCATGCCCTGGGCATCTTTGATCCTGGCTCTGCTCAGTCCCCTGTGTTCTGCCCTTCCCAGCTGGGCTGGGGCCAAATCCTGCCCTTCTCCCTCCCCAGTTCTACTCCATGTTCTGACCAGCCCCTCCTGCCTGTTTTTTGGCCCTGGCTTCCCTTTGCCTTACCCTGCCAGCAGCTCTGCTCCAAAGCCTGGATGCATACCCTGTTCTTCCCAGCAGCTTCCCAAAAGAGCCACGTCCTGCAAATCCCATCCACACACCAGTCCCAGGACGGCCGAGGCTTCCTGACTGATTTGCCCATCACCTTGTGCTTCTCCTGCATGGAATTCTGGAATGGCTTGGTTTGGAAGGGACCTTAAAGATCATCTCATTCCACTAGCCCAGGTTGCTCCAAGCACCATCCAACCTTGAGCACTCCCAGGGATGGGGCAGCCACAGCTTCTCTGGGCAACCTCTGCCAGGGCCTCACCACCCTCACAGCCAAAAATTCCTTCCCAATATCCCATCTAACCCTGCCCTCTGGCACTGGGAAGCCATTCCTCCTTGTCCTGGCACTCCAGCATCTTCCCCCCTCACAGCAGAGGAAGGGCACAGGCAAGCCAACCCCTTTCTTCCCCTGGCATGGAGATTTCAGCCAGGCTTCAGCTTTCCCTCCTTGGCATCCAGGTGGATGCAGGGACCACACTCACCCTTGTGATTTATCACCACAGACCCAGTAAATAGACCCAGATTTATCACCACAGACCCAGGGCTGATGTTCTCACATCAGTAATGTCTACATCAGATGATGAAGTGGCACAGAAGTGATAAATATGGAGAAATAAATACAGAAATGAGAGAGATTTTACGAGAGAGATTCCCATTCTCTCCTATTTCTGTATTTGTTCCTGCATGCTTGTTATTCCTGCATTTCCAACAGCAGTGGGATGAGTGGGAGCTCACTCCAACCTCCCTGCCCAGGGCTCTGTGCTGTGCTCAGCACAGGCTGGGGGGCAGAGGAGCAGCTCCCTGATGCTGCAGTTTGAGATCCAGCTCCCAGGGGAGGTTTTATAAGAGTTCCCTGTCCCACAGCCTCAGCTGGTGACTCTCACATAAATCTCAGGTGGAGGGAGCAAACAGCTCTTCTGCTGTGCGTCAGGAGAGCCGAGCCATGCCCACATCCCAGCATGTCCTTGCTTGCTCCAAGTGAGCTCTGCCTGTTCTTCTCCCTGGTCACCCAGGTACTGCCCATGGGAACAGCAGTTTCTGGATTACCAGGCACACCATCCCCTCCACCACAGCAAATCCCATCCTCTGCCCTCTCTCTTCCCCCAGCCCCAACACTGGCTCCCACTCACTGCAGGGGTGGAGAAGGGATGTCACCCACCCCGGGGTGCCACAGGGTTGGAGAGTGGCTCTGCCCTGGCATGGGTTCCTGAGTCATGGGGAGGGTGGGAGGGCTGGCCAGGGGCAGCACCCCCAGCTTGGGAAGTGGCTGGCAGGGCACAGGCAGCGCCAGGGGTGAGGAGAGCTCATGGCTCAGACCCAGGGGAAGAGCAGGGACAAGGGGACGGGGGGCACATCCCTGCCTGGACACAGCACCCCCATCCTAGACCGGCCTGGCAAAGCCAGACCTGAGTGAGAGGGCCAGGGCTTGGGTGCTGCCCTTGCTGGTTCCTGGCACCTGAGATCAGTTTTGCTCGTGGAAAGTGAGCACAAAGGCCAGGCCAAGGCTCCAGGCTCAGCTCTGCCAGACCTGATCAGCAGCAGCAGCTTGGGAAGCTGTGGCTGAACTGCAGCATTGCCACGAATCCCAAAAAATCCCTGGCTTAGTGTTATTTCCTCCCTACAATTTAGAAGCTTCAGTCAAAGCCAGAACTAGAAAAGCCCCAGACCTCTTCTGATTTTTGGGATGGCTTTTCCATCCATACTGTAGATAAAGTGATACCCTGATCCATCCTTGAACTTGCCAGAAACACGGAGACCAAGGTAGGGAATGTGGAGAGGAGCTGGCAAGTGCTTCCAGCTCTTCCCCAGCCCCACTCAGTGCTGGTCCATCTTCCAGCTCTCACAGCAAAGTATCCCAAACCTCCACCTGGATAATGAGCCTCTCCCATCGCCAGTCAAGCTTCTGGCTCTTGCAGTGAAGCATCCCAAGCTCCCACCTGGATAACGAGCCTCTCCCACCTTCATAGCTCAAGTGGCCTCTAGTTCATCAGTGGGAGATGAGGAAGGCTCCTTGGTGGCTTCAAGCTTCAAGCTCTCCTGGGATGCAGGAGGTGCCAGGTCTGAGCAACCATCATCTGAAGACACCCAAACACGTGCAGCATGTTTCAGTCACACACTTCAAACCACTTTCTCTCCACTGATTTCATCTGATGTTTTCCCTGGTTTATGTGGGATGATGAGGGTTGGAAGAAACCCCAAAATGGGTTTTGAGGAGCTGCTTCTACCACTGCAGCAGGATCCAGCTGCTCATATCCTGGTGCCACCCTGCAACCCTCCAGCTGGGATTGCTGAACAGAGAATGAGAATCACCCCTTGGAATCGTTGCAACCACAATTTCCAACGACCCATTCCTTGGCTCTTTTGCTCAGGAATGCCCACAGGATTCAGTGCTGATGCAAGGCAGTCCCTCGGCTCATCAGGAGGTGCCAGGCAGGCAGCAGCCACAGTGACAGGCACAAACCTCCTAGTACCATCCTGATGATGCAGCTTCTATAAAAAGAAAAAAAAATCAGTGTAAACCCTGCACATGCCAGAACTTCCCAGGGAAATGTGAACTTTCCTGGAGCTGTCAGATGCTACAAGGGTCCTGCAGCCTGGGCAGGGTTTGAGGCGGGGAGAAACAAGCCCAGAGCTGGGTTTTGGTTTGTTCTGCTGAACTGAAGCACCAGAACACAGGGCAGGTGGGAACGTGTCCTGGAGCTCAGCACCAGAGTCCCCTGGGAGGTGTACCTCCAATCCAGGAAAGACTTTGAAGGGCTGGAGCATGTACAGGGAAGGGAACGGAGCTGGGGAAGGGGCTGGAGCAGCAGGAGCAGCTGAAGGAGCTGGGGGGGCTCTGCCTGGAGAAAAGGAGGCTCAGGGGGGACCTTCTGGCTCTGCAACTCCCTGACAGG
>JAWWLV010000035.1:1453354-1468890 GCA_035041135.1 Platyrinchus mystaceus
CCCAGGGAACAAGGGACAGGAGGAGAGGAAATGGCCTCAAGTTGTGGCAGGGGAGGTTTAAATGGATATTGGGGAAATTTCTTCATGGAAAGGGCTGTCAGGCCCTGGCACCGCTGCCCAGGGCAGTGGTGAAGTCCCCATCCCTGGAGGGGTTCAAAATCCATGTGGATGTGGCACTTGGGGACATGGGTCAGTGGTGGCCTTGGCAGTGCTGGGGGAATGGCTGGACTTGATAATCTTCCAGGGCATTTGCAACCTGGGGATCCAGGAGCCTTCTCTACCCTGAGCCAGCTGTGCTGGGATGCTGGTGCTCCACCAGCCAGCCCTGCCCTCCCCAGCCTGCCCCACTGCCCTCAGCTCCTGTAACAGCAGTTAACACTTCCAAAGTCCGTATAAAATTAATTCTGCAACCACATAACGAGGTCATTAAGGCTCATTATCTCCACTCTATAGGTGGTTGGGATTGGACTGAGACAAGCCTTGGCTTAAGCCCACATGGCAAAGCAGCACATCTGGGACACCAGTGCCAGCCTTGCCACCAGTCTCAGCTCTGTGCACTCTCCAGCTGCAGGGATTTGGGGAGCACCCCCTGCTCTCTGCCTGGTCTGTGGGCAGTGCCTGGCACATGGTCCCTGGAGCTGGCCCTGCTGTGCTGCAGCCTCTCCTTGCAGCCAGAGCAACAGCAAGGAGCTAAAATGTTTAAAATAACCCCAGCAATGCAAAAGCTGTGTCACGGGTTGTTCTGCATCTGCTCCAGCTCAGCCCTCCCTGCTCTCGGATGGGAATATTTGGGCCCTGCTCTCTGCCAGCCCGGCTGTGAACAGAGAGGCTCAGGCCAGGGTCACTCTGGGAGAAAAAACAGTGCCCAGCAAGGGAGAAAGCATTGAAAGAGGTGCAGGGTGTGGGATCCCATCCTTTTGTTTGGTTTAAATGGTGAGTAACTCTTTGCAGAGGAGGAAGCCTTGACCATGGCAGGGAGGGGCACAGCAGGGCTATGGGCAGGGGTGCCCAGGGGACGGGCATCAGCCCCAGAAGAGCCACCTCACCTGTCTGCATGGGGGCCCAGGGCCTCCTACTGCTCAGGCCCCATCATCTCCTTCTCACGTGGTGGGACTGTTGGGGCGTCCTGTGCAGGGCCAGGAGATGGACTGGATGATCCTGTGGGTCCCTTCCAGCTAAGGATATTCCATGATTCTCTCCCTGACCCCTGCAAACAGCTCTTCTCTTTCTAGCGCTGAAGCCCAGGGAGGCTCAGGCTCACCTACAGCATCGCCCCCATTCCTACCCGTGGGAGACACCACGTCCCCCACCCGCTCCCCCCTCCTGGCACAGCAGCCGAGTATTTTGGAAAGTGTTAGAGCAGCAGCAGTGAGTCACTCACAGCTGCAGGGCCTGGCTGGGCAGGCTGGGCTGGCCCCCGGCCACCCCCGGGGTCACGGCACCCTGCGGGCACCCCCGGGAGCAGCTCAGGGCTGGGGCCGGGTTCGTGGGGTGACAGAACCCCCTTTTTCTCCCCAGCATCTCCAGCAAAGAGCTGACCGAGCTCATAGAGCGCCTGCAGAAAAATGCTGACCAGGTGGAGAAAAACATCGTGGAGACCGACTCCCGAATGCAAAATGTAAGCCAGCCATGGTCCTGCACACAGGGAGGGGCTCTGAGCAGCCCCATCTGCCCTCCCCCTCCTGCCCCAGCCCCTCCCATTTCCTGGGGTCTCATCTCCCCTCCTGTGGCACATGTGGGTGGCTCCCCATCCCTGCAGCAGGTACCCAGGGTGTGATGGTCTGTACATGAGGGGTGCTTGGGGCTTATGGACAGAGAGTGGAAGGGTGTAACAGTCAACTGGGCCCCAAAATTCCCTCCTCCCCGGGGCTGGGTAGCACTGTGCAGAGTGGGGATGTGCAACCCTGGATGTGCATCCCAGCAGGCAGGATGGAGGCAGAGGGGCCTGAACCATCCCCCTCTTCCAAAAGGTGTGATGCATCTGGAGGTGATGCAGCCCCCAGCCCTTCCTCAGGAGGCCAGGTTGGAAGGGGCTTGGAGCAACCTGGTCTAGTGGAAGGTGTCCCTGCCCATGGCAGGGGGTGGGACTGGATGGTCTTTAATGTCACTTCCAACTCAAACCATTCCATGATTTCTGTGAAAGGTGAAGGGAAAGCAAAACACATCACGGGAGGATGGGAGACAGGAAGGCCCTGCCCGTCTCCACTGCCCAGGGACAGCAGGGTGGGATGACATCTTGAATACTGCTTGTTTGCCCTTGGTGACCCTTCCTGTGCCCTCCTCAGGACCTGCACAAGATCAAGGCGGGGCAGCTGGCACAGTACAAGGACCTGACGGCACAGAGGCTCTCGGAGTCCGACAAGCTGCTCTATGTGCTGGATGGGGACGCGGCCATCGCCCGGCACATGAAACATCCCCAGGGGGACATGATCACAGAGGAGTGAGTACAGTAGGGACACCTGTGCCCAGAGCCCTTCAGAGGACACACACTTCTTCAGAGGCTCTGCCCTGCCCCTGCCAGCAGCAGTGGGGTCACTACGGGCTCCTCTGCATCCCAGTTCCCATTAAACTGTATATCCCACAGCCATCCTTGGGCACATATAAAGTGAGGAGGCTGTCCCTGCTGATGGTGGGGTGACATCTGTCCACTGTGCCCCACAATCTCCCCCAGGCCCAGCCTGCCCTGAGCCCACACCATGTGAGGCAGAGGATGGGAGCACAGGAATTGCTGCCCTCTCCCTCCCCAGCCATTGCACAACGTGGCTGCTGCCAGCCCGCCTGGGCTCTCTGGGGTTCCCTAAGGAGAACCCCCCCCCACCATGGAGGCCTGGGAGAGGATCCACCAACACTAATAGCAGCCCATGCCCACATCCTGCATCCCACCCTCATCTTTCCCTTCCCACAGCATCCGGCAGCTGAAGGAACGAGTGGCAAACCTGCGTGTGAAACATGACCAAATCTACAGCTTCCCCCTGCAGCACATTGAGCCCCAGGTCAACTGGTCAACAGTGATCGAGGAGAAACAGGTACCAACGGGACGACCAGTGCCACTGCATGGCTAGTAGCACCAGCTGGGCAGGACCTGGTGCAGCTCCCCATGGAGAAACAGGCTCTTGGAAAACTTCTGGGCAGCTTTTATACTGGGAGCAGCAAACAGCATGGGAAGGAGGCAGGGGAAGGGCAGAGGTGATGGGACAGCTGATTTCACCCATGTGCTCCTGGGCACCTGCCCTGGAGCCCATCCAAGCCCAGCTCCATGGCCACCTCCAAGAGGAGTTTCCAGGCCTTGGCACCCTCACCCCATCCCCATGGCTGACCCCAACTCCTCTGTGCCACAGGACGTGTTAAGCAGCAAAGGCTTCGGGACCGACCTGCCGCTGGTCAACAGCCAAGTCGAAGAGCACAACATCTTCCACAATGAGGTCATGGCCATCGGGCCACACATGGCCAAGGAGGGCAGCAAGGTCAGCTCTCCTGCCCCTCTCCCTGCTCCCCCACAGGGTCGTCGTGCATCCCACCATCTGAGCTGCCTCAGCCCAGAGCAGGTCGGGTGGGTGCCCAGATCCAACCCAACCTCACAGCCCAGCATCAGACACAGGCTCGAGCTTTACAATGGGACAAACCCCATAAACTCGTGCCCTGCTCCATCATAAACCCACGTTCCACTCCACCCTGGAGCCCCTGCCAGACCACCGCTCTCCAGAGAGTGCTCCTAACCCTTGCCTAACTCCTAAACCTTGCCTTGCTTCTCCTCTGTTACCAGGAATACATGAATGATTTCCAAGCCAAATACCAGAAGTTGCTGGTAAGAGACTCTGAGGTCCTGGAGGCAGAACCCTCTTGCAGGGGGTACCTTGCTGGGGTGTCCAGGCAGCCCTGGGGGACCCACAGAGAGAAGCTTTGTGCTGAGCTCTCCCCTCTGCCCTTTGCCAGGCTGGCTCCCAGCAGCGGCAGCAGGACCTGACCTCACTGCAGGATTACATGCAGCGCTGCACCAACAAGCTCTACTGGCTGGATCAGCAGGCCAAGGACAGGACCCACTACGACTGGAGTGACCACAACCTGGACTATCCCAGCCGGCGCCGCCAGTACGAGGTCTCTGTGCTCGCTGGCTGTATGGGGACTGGCTGTGGGCTGTGGGCAAGGGAAGAGGGCACAGTGCCAGGGGTCAGAGCAGGCTTGGATGGGGGCAGGAATTGTCCCTTCCCCCATGCCTCGGTTTCCCCCAGTGCATTATGAAGCACTTTGAGGTGTCCAGCTGATAGTACATGGATGGTAAGGTTAATCCTCACCTCTGCCAAAGAGAGCACAAAGAGGAAGCGCAGCAGCTTCCTCGTCCTCCTCTGCCTTATCTCAGCATTGGCTTGGCAAGAGTCACATCTTTAGCAACATCTGCAAGGGAGGGAAAAGTGAAAGCTGCAGTGGGAGAACATCACACTTTGCTTTGTGGAGCTGTTTGAGCCCTTTCAGAGTCACAGCCACAGTCCCCTCTTTGCACGGGGATCAATATTCCACTTCTCTCCATCCAGAATTTCATCCACCGGAAGCTGGAGGAGAAGGAGGAGGCCATCAACAAGCTGCATGCGGATGGAGATCAGCTGCTTGCCCAGAATCACCCCGGGAAGAACGCTATCGAGGTGAGTACCAGGGAGGGGGCCCAGCTCCCACTCAGCCCAGACTCGCCCAGCCCTTCTCCAGAGTGGGACTTGCTGCCAACACGACTCATGACTTCAGTTCCTGAGATGCCAAGTGGGAAAAAGCCTCCTTCACCTGCAAGTGTGTAAACAGCATTGGAGGAGCAAAGATAAACCTAAGGAGCTCTTCCCATCTTCCTCATTCCCATGGCAATTACCCTGTGCCCACCCACAAAAGATAAATTATTCTTTATTTGATGGGAAGATGGACACAAGGATTTGCCTCCTTCCCCCCCCATCCTGCCCCACATTCCCAGTGGAGCATCCCAGCTTTGAGTATTCCCATCCTAGCTTTGACCTGAGAGCAGCCAAGGAGTTGTTCGCTCAGGATGGCAACTGGTACTTTTAGGGGGGCAGCTGAGGCTCTCCCCTGCCACGGGAGTCCCACTAACATCCCCTCCCACCCCATGTTGCAGGCTCACATTGAGGCCGTGCACGCCGACTGGAAGGAGTACCTCAACCTGCTGATCTGCGAGGAGAGCCACCTGAAGTTCATGGAGGACTTCCACAAGGTACCAGCTGCTGGGGGAGGGGGGGCAGTGAGTTGTTGGAGCCTGGAGAGCAAGTGCTGGGTTGCAGGAGATCACAGAAAACAAAAACTCCTGCTGTTCTGGAAACACGGTAGAAGAACCAGTCCTCTAAAAACAGGGCTTTTAAGAACAGGAGAGCACCTTGAGCTGATAGAACGCGAGTCATAATCGCTCAGGCACCACAGGTCAGTGATTTCTTGGCCAAGAAAGTTTGCACTTCAACACTGAGGTTTATGAGCCACAGTCTGGTGTTGGCACCTTTGTCTGCAGGACAGCTGAGGTACCTCACCCCCAAAACTAGGCATGGGGAGACCTTGCATATTCCACTCGGAAGCAGAACAGGCCCATGAGAGGAAATGACACCTGCCAAAGGCAGAGCTGCCTCCAGGGAGCCCAGCACAAGGGCTGAGCACCCCGGCTGAGCTGGGCAGACAGATGTCTGCTGGATAAATGGCATCTGACAGCCAGGAAGGCTCAGCAGGGGAGCAGGTCAGGCTGGATTCCTCTCCCACAGCCTGGGCGTGTTCACGACATGATGAGTCTCTTGCCAAAGCTGAACCCTGATGCCCAGCCCAGGCAGTGCCTTTAGTGGGTATCTGCCAGAAGAACTGCCCCAGGGGGTGGTTTGTGTGTGGAAGGGCTTGGCTCTGCCTTCTTCTGCTCTGGCAGTGAAGACACCACACACCGTTGTGATGCTGTCCCAGTGAGACAAACTGAGACCAGGGAAAGGTGGGACTTCACAACTCTGCCAGAGAGGACCCTGGAATAAACTGCTCCTTGTCTTTTCCCTCACTCTGATGCCCTGAGCATGGGAAATAGTGATTCCTTGCCTTTCTCTAGGTATTCTGGGTGTCCAGACGCCCAGCAGAGCTCCTGGTGGCTGTGTGAGGACCATGGTGCTGGGGTGGGTCTGCTCCACATTCCAGCAGGACCCTCCCTCACAAGACACTTTCCCTTTGTGCAGTTTCAGAAGGACAGTAAGGATGCCCAGGAGCTCTTGAAGAAGGTGGACACAGACCTGGACCAAAAATTCAGCCCGGAGTTCAAGGACAGATACCAGCTGGAGTCCCTCCTCCGGGAGCTGGATGTGAGTGTTGGTGCAGGCAGGACTGCAGGGGGGGCAGGAGCAGGAGCCAGTGTCCCCATGGGGGGAGGGATGTCCCTGCCCGTGTGGGCAGCTGGCCCAGCTTTCTCCATGAACCCACTGCTGCTCCCTCTTCCCAGCCTTCCCCCAGCTCTTCCTTCCCCTCTGGCTAGAGATTGCCTCTCCCCTGACAACGTAATTGCTCACTGGGCTGGTTTTTATTTGTTCTTTCATGGAGTTACTGCTCGTTAAGGGCAGGAGCATAATTAGACCTGCTGCCAGAGGAGGTTGTGGAACTTGCTGTGCTGCCGGGAGCTGGGCTGGAGATCCACCCACTTGGGAAGGGCTGTGCTGAGCCCAAGCCCAAGCCTAAGCATGCTGCAGCAGGCCCAGCTGGTGCACGTGTCCTGGCACAGCTGATAGCTCTTCCCTGAGAGCTGTCCCTCTTTTCCTGTGTGCTCCATCCCACTCAACACTTTGGGATATATCCACAGCTAGAAGTAGAGCAACCGCTGGAGAGCCTTGACCCAGGGCTGTGATCAGGGCTGGGAATGGGGCTGTCCACCAGCACACAGCCATATAGACATGGGCCATGTACCACGGAACCCTGTCACTGCTGCTGGGTAGTGCCCGGGTGTGGCAACTCTTGGCAGGAGCACTTGGGGCAGGAACACATGGCAGGACCTGAAGCTGCGGTCTCTGCCCTGAGTGGATTGGTCAGAGGTCCTCCCTGGCTGGGAGAGCCCAGGAGTTCATTCCCATGTTTCCTTACTGGTTTTGGTTGTTGCCCTGTGCCAGGACCAGGAGAAGGCCTTGGAGAAGTACGAGGCCGTGGTGAAGTCCCTGCAGGAGCGCAGCCAGCAGGTCCTGCCCCTGCGGTACCGCCGTGAGACGCCGCTCCAGCCCGTCCCCGTGGAGGCTCTGTGCGAGTATGAGGGCGAGCAGGTAACTCCACCCTCACCCCCCGAGCGGGGCAGAGGGGCTGCTGGGGACCCCAGGGGGCACTTGGGATGGAAGGGGCACTGGGAAGGAAGCAGTGATGTCTCCCACAGTGGGAACAAGGCAAAGGTCGTGCTCACCCCAGTGGGAGAGCAGGTTTTGCAGCTGAGGAGCAGGGCAGGAGGGGTCTGGGGGAAATAAAACCTCTGCCTATCACACACCCTGAGGAGGTTGCAACAGCCCAGCTCTGTCACATTCCCACGCTCCTTGTGCTGGGACAGTGCAGATGTCCTGACATGTTTCTGATCAAAGAAACACCCCCCACCACCAGCCATTCCCAGTCCACATCCCCCCAACCGACCATCACTGAGTAGCTGGCCAAAGGGATGGGACAGTGGAGCCAGCAGACACCACGGGAGTGGCAGGGGCTGGGACAGGAGCCAGCAGCTCCAGCTGACTCAGCTCCCGGCCTCTCGGAAAAGGAAAGCCAGAGCACTGCCTGGGAAACGCCTTCTCATCTCTGCCCGAGTGGGAATTTGCTCGCCGTGGCTGTTGCAAGAGCCATGGCCTCGTGTCTGGAGGCTCTGGGGAGGGAGGAGAAGGCATATGAGCTTCTGGCAAGCGGCAGACTCGGAGAAGTCGGGAGAAGGGGCTGGGGTTTATGCCGGTCCTGCCTCCCAGCGAGCGCTGCCAGCGCGGGGCAGAGCGGGGGTGGCATCTCCTGATGCGCCGCTGTGACCGGTTCCTGTCCCCCAGGGCCAGATCAGCCGAGGAGCCCAGTACACCCTGCACAAGAACAGCGGAGACGTTTGGGAAGTGGCCGACAGCGCAGGAGACAGGATCAGCGCCCCGGGGGTCTGCTTCATGATCCCCCCACCCGACCCCGAGGCAATAGCCCTGGCAGACCAGTACGTGCCCCCCACCCTGTGTGCTGGACCCCCCAGCCTTTGCCCTTGCCTTCACCAGCCCCAGGCCATGCCACGAATGCTGCACCCCCTGTCTGGCACCCACAGGGGCTCTGCCCCAATTCCCACAGCGAAGCTGTGCCGTCTCGAAGCCTCAGGCTTCCTCCAGGAGGCATTCCTGCCCCTTCCTGCGCCTTCCTGCTTGTTCACAAGATCCCACCTGGCAAAGCAGGACCAGCTCAGAGCCATCCAGGTCCCTCTCCCCTGGGGGCCATTATGGTAGGGAGAGCTGCCCACTCCTCCCTCAGCAGTCAGGTACCTGCCTTTGCTGCCTCTCCCTTGCTCTGATGAAGACACTGCTCTACAGTTTGCCAACATGGGGTGAAGGTGCCTCTTCCCCACTTGCTCCTTGCTGGAGCAGCACTGGGATGGGTGGTGGGTGATGAAGGGGCTGAGGGCCTGTCTGACCTCCTGCTGCCCTGTTTTGCAGAATTGCCAAGCACTACATGGCCGTGAGGGAGAAGACAAACAACTGCAAGAACATCCTCCAGCAGCGCTACGAGGGGCTGAAGGCAGACAGCATCGGAGGTGTGGATCAGGGGGGCAGCTTGGGGTTTGCTCCTTCCAGGCACAGAAAGGCTGGTGGAACATCTTAGGTCCATGTTCCTATCTCCTTAGTGTCCTGGGGACAAGAGTGCTGGGATGGGTGCAGGGACAGAGCAGGAGGTTGTGGGCAGAGCAGCCCGGGCTCAGGGAGTGCAGTCAGACGTGGTTTTGGCACTCACCGGTGGGACTGAGCCCAGAACCAGCTTCCAGCCAGCTCTAACCTGGTCTCCCCTCATGATCCAGATGCTGCTTCAGTTCGGGGCCGCCAGCTCCTGGCAGGGCTGGAGAAAGTCAACAGTGACCTGGACAAGCAGGAGAAAGCAATAACAGCAAACCTCCGCCCGCCGCTGGAGCAGAGCCGGGCGGTGCAGGACAGCACCGAGCGCTCCAAGGACCTGAAGGTACAGGATGTGGAGGCAGAGGGATGGTGCCATACAGGGACTGTGCTCCAAAGGGTCTCCAGAGTGATCCTCATTATGCTGGGTGCCAAAAGCTATCCCTGAACCCAGGAGTAGGGATGGAGTGATGCTCACGGCTGGCTGCTTCCTCCAGTGGAGATGGGGAGCAGCCCTTTGTGGAGATTCAGAAGCCAAAAATCTTTGCCCTGCTCCTGGTCCAGCTCAGTTGAATGGGAAAAAGATGATGGCCGCAGGTGATGCCTGTGAGGAGGAAGGGAGCCCTCAGGCTTTGCCACCACCATCACCAGCTCAGAGAGGAGCAGGTAAACACCTCTGGTCCAGGGCACTGTTTCTCCTTGTGGACCTGCTCCTCTAGGCTCCAGTGCCATAGCATCCAGCTTCTTTCCTCTCCTCCAGACACCTAATTAAGCCAGGCTCTGTGCCACAAACCTCCTTTGGTTTAGGAGGAAGTTCAGGTCCTGGTTACATCACCTGCCAAGGGCTGTGGCAAAATCCAAGTGCCACTGCAAGTGAAAGCAAATTGCTCCAACTGCCTGCAGCACTTCACTGTCCAGGCAAGGGTTCATCCATCAGAGACCTGCAGTCCAGATGGATCCAGCATGTCTGTGACAGAGTTGGAGCTGTTGGGAACCACTCCCCAGCTGGAGTTTCCTTGCTAAGGCAGTTTCCTTGCCCCAGGAGAGACAATCAACAGAAAATCAACGAAAAATATCCTTCTGTGCCTTGCAGGCTGAAAGGCACCTTCCATCTAACACAAACCCTCAACCCTGACCTTCCTCTTCACCCTGGACAGCCAAGGGCCAGCTCCTTCGTAGGCATCAGGTCCTAGTTCTGCTGCTCTAAAGGCTTTATTCCTCCTGCAGAACATCACCAATGAGGTCCGGCGCATTGAACCTGAGAAAATGAGGAAGATCCAGGAGTGTGAGGTCTTCATCGAGTCCGTGCCCAACACCGGCAGCGCTACCCTGGTCAAGAACAAGGTGGAGAACACCAACCAGAAGTACGACCGTGTGGTGCAGCTGCTCAGCGCTGCCCAGGAGAAGTAAGTCATGGCTTAAATCATGGCTTGAGCCAGGGATGATGTAGGAGACCTCATTGTGATCTTCAGCATCCTCATGAAGGGAAGCAGAGGGGCAGCTCCGATCTCTTTGCTCTTGTGACCCAAGTGACAGGACCCAGGGAATGGCTGGAGCTGTGTCAGGGCAGGGTTAGGTTGGGTATCAGGAAAAGGTTCTTCCCCCACAGGATGGTTGGGCACTGAACAGGCTCCCCAGGGCAGTGGGCACGGCTCCAAGGCTGTCATAGCTCAAGAACCATTTGGAAAACGCTCTTGGGGACAGGGTAGGATTGTTGGGGTGTCTGTCCAGGGCCAGAATTTGGATGGATGATCCTTGTCAGTCCCTTCCAGCTCAGCATATTCTGTGATTTTATGAGACAGGTGCAGATGTGCTTAAACACCTACTCTTTTGTCTGCACAGAGTTGAGGTGGCCACAAACCTCGAGAGGAGCCTCCAACAAGGCCGAGACCTGCTGTCCACCTACGAGAACAAACTGGTCACGGATGACACGGTACCGGAGGATTTGCGGGTGGTGGACCGGAAGAAAGAAGAGCTGCTGGTGAGTGTTCTGCCCCGGTGACACGCTCCACATACAGAACCAATTCCCAAAATCTGGGGAAATTGCTGCTCAACTTGCATGTTTGAATCAGTTGGTAAAAGTGTGGCCTCCCCCAGTGGTGGTGAGAGCTCACCTCGACTGCAGGGGTCCCAACCACTTCAAATGCAAACCCTTCCCATCCCCAAATCAAATCAAATCAAATCAAATGCCAGTCGAATTCTTGTGATTTGACAAAAGGACTAATGGAGAGTAATTCCCTCTCTACTCCTCCCTCATGAGACCCCCCCCGCATAGTGCTGTGTCCAGCTCTGGGGTCCTCAGCACAAGAAAGGCTGGGACCTGTTTGAGCTGGTCCAGAAGAACCCATGAAGATGCTCCAAGGGCTGGAGCCCCTCTGCTCTGGAGACAGGCTGGGAGAGCTGGGAATGTTCAGCCCGGACAAGAGACGGCTCCAGGGAGACCTGAGAGCCCCTTCAGGTGCCTAAAGGGAAGTTTAAAAAAGAGAAAGAGAGACTTTTTACAGAGGCAGAGAGTGATAGGACAACAGGGAATGGTTTTAAATTAAGAAAGGAGAGATTTAGATAAGATATTAGGAAGAAATTCTTCCCTGTGAGGGTGGGGAAGCCCTGGCACAGGTTGCCCAGAGAAGCTGTGGCTGCCCCTGGATCCCTAGAAGTGTCCAGGGCCAGGTTGGACGGGGCTTGGAGCAACCTAGGAAGGTGGAAGGTGTCTCTGCCCATGGCAGGGGGTGGAACAACCTTCCAACCTAAAACCTTCTGTGATTCTTCAAGAAGTGAAGGATAAAATGGTCTGGGAAAAGCAATGCAGTGGCCTGATACTGGAAAGAGATGGACCTGACAAGGCTTTGAGAACACTTATTGCTAGGAAAAGCTACCAACCCAAACTGGAATTTCCTTCTGCTATAGGAAGGCCAAGAATTGGCAAGGCCAGAACTTTCTCTGCTCCTTCAGCTTTTCCATCAATCCTTCGACTTTAGACTAGTGTGCAAAAGCTGTCAGAGCTCCTGCTGGAGTTGCTTCACTGGCAGGAGCAGGGTTTAATCCTTGCTTGAGGAACAGCACATAGTATGGCTGATTCTGAAGATTAGCAGGCAGAGAAGAGAGCAGGAGGTAGCTTTTCTCCCCTCAGGTTTACAAGATAATTCTGGTTACCATGCAAGCCTTGAACTCGCTTTTCTCCACACCTGGTAGCACCGCCACAGCTCAGTCATTCCTCATCCTCTGCAGAGGATATTCCAGTAGAAGTGGAACAGTGACAAAAGCCTGGCATTTGTGCAACCCAAGAGAATCCCCCTCTCCTGCTTTTTCCACAGGCCATGGGCTCCGAGCTCCAGTCCAAAAAGTTCCTGCTCAATGAAGCCGAGCAGAACCTGCAGAGGACCAAGACGTGCTCCAACACCCTGGCCAGCAAGTTCCAGGAGCACTGCCCTGACATCGAGCGGCAGGAGGCCGAGCTCTACAAACTCAACCAGCGTTTCAACAACCTCAGCAAGCAGATTGACCACAGGTGAGACTCCAGGGCTGGCCTGGAGAGCTGAGATAGTTCCTGCTGGCACCACACTGAACCTGGAAGAGCCGCAACACCATTCTGGGAATGAGGAGTTGCAGAAGGGCTTCCAGGGAGGTCTAAGGAGGAAGAGGGAGTGGTTGCACCCATGCACTGGCTGGGTGGTTCTGGGAAAACTCTAGGATTAAGTGCTCTTGCAGCAGAGATGGGGACTTTGCCAAGAGAACAACTCTGGCTCAAATCCATGTCTTCAGGGAGCAGGGGAAGCAGGGATGGGTTAAGAGGCGTTTGCAGAAGACACAGGAGATGTGGCAGGACAGAAGCTGAGCTGTTTTCCCCCCACAGAACACAGACTCTGCAGAAAGCAAAGAGTGCCTATTCCAACTACCGCACCAACTACGACAAGGTGAACCAGTTCCTGTCCAGCATCCCCAACTATGAGCCACAGGAGACCGACAACATCCAGCAAGTGGAAATGAAGCTGAAGAACCAAGCGGTAATTCCGAGAGCACCCTGGGCTCGACAGGGAGAGGAGAGGGAACAATATTAAAGCAACAGAACTTAGATAACTCCTGAACATAAAATAGAAAAATATAAATATTAGCTTTATTTTTGTAAAGTTTTGTATATTTTTATAAAGCTCTAAGCTCCCGCTGTCGTCCTGTGCCTTGTTTACACAGAGCAGAGTAGCTTGAGGAGGTTGTGATTCTCAGTGTTGTGATTTTAATGACAACCCTCAAAAAGGCTGAATGATGCATTTGTGTCCACTTTGTGTGTCTGTTCCTGCCAGGCTCTCCTCAGTGACATTGCCAGCAAGGAACAGGAGGTGCAGAAGGTCTCTGCCACAGCTCAGCAGTACCAGCAGGCAGTGAAGGTAAGGACTGCAGTTCTGCCTGTGGGAGAACATAGAAACAGAGTAGTTCAGGTTACAAGGGACCTTATAGACCACCTCATTCCACCCTCCTGCCATGGGCAGGGACATCTTTCACTAGCCAAGGTTGCTCCAAGTCCCATCCAACCTGGCCTTGAACCCTTCCAGGGATCCAGGGGCAGCCACAGCTTCTCTGGGCAACCTGGGCCAGGGCCTCCCCACCCTCACAGATAGGAATTTCTTCCCAGTATCCCATCTAAGCCTGCCGTCTGGCAGTGGGAAGCCATTCTCCCTTGTTCTGTCCCTTCAGGCCCTTGTCCAAAGTCTCTCTCCAGCTCTCTTGGAGCCCCTTTAGGCACTGGAAGGGCTCAAAGGTCTTCCCAGAGCGTTCTCTTCTCCAGGATGAACAACCCCAGCTCTCTCAGCCTGGCTCCAGAGCAGAGGTTGGGGTTTTGTGGCCTCCTCTGGACCAGCTCCAACAGGTCCCAGTCTTTCTTGTGCTGAGGACCCCAGAGCTGGATGCAGTGCCCTAGCTGGGGTCTCACCAGAATGTCATAGAAGGGCAGAACCAACTACATCCTACAAGGAGCCACCTAAAGAAAGCCAGTGCCCTTTGCTCAGTCAACTGATGAGCTTAAACCATGTTGTATCTACCCCAACATTGACATCATGTGGCCATGAGCCTGGCAACTGGCTTTACTGCCTGTGAGAGGAGAGTTCCACCCCAAACCCAGCAGGACAAGTCAGGACACACCTGCAGCTGGGCTGTTGCAGTGACCCAGCACAGAACCTGCAGCAGCTCCCGCCAACAGCTCTGGGTCCCACCGACCTCAGCAACTCCCCAGAAAATGGGTCAAGGGAAAAAACTGTTAAAGCCAGGGTTTAGGAGGAGCCTGTGCATGAAGGAGACCCAGTAATCTCACATTATTCCTGGGAATGTCTTCCCACAGGACTATGAGTTGGAAGCTGAGAAGCTGCGGTCCATCCTGGACCTGGAGAACAACCGGAATGGGTACATGAGCAAGAAGCCCAGGCTGCAGTCTCCAGCTGCCAAAGTGAAAGAGGAGGTAAGGGGCAGCCAACAGAGAGCTCATGGGACCTGTGGGGGTTTGCAAATACTTATATTTACTGTCAGGGGCCTTGGTCCCAGAGGGGACTGCAAGGAAGGGCAGGGAATCAGGAGGAAGGGATTTTTCATTATTCTTAGCCCATCAAATTTTGGGGCTGGTCTGGCCAGAATTAGAGAGGCGAAATGCTGGATTTAACACTTCTTGAAAGGGGGGAAGGAGAAAGGGGGAGAAAAGCCAAAAATATGAAAGTTTTTCTCCCTCTCCAGACTTTCAAAGAGAAAGTGAGATTTCACCACCCAAGACAGAAATACTTGGAGTGAGATCAGGCCACAAGCTACTTATTTATGCAGGATATGTTTGCTACCTGCCTCAAACTCCTCCTGCCTGTGGACGCAGCCAGAAGTGTCCACCTGATTCTTCCTCAGCTGCACCTCTTTTTGCTTATCTTGACTGGGAAACTCACAGTACGACCATGACCGTGAGTGTGCAGGAGAATCGCTCTTCCTGCCCCCAGGCTTGGTAGTTCACCGCTGGTTTTTAGAGGAGCACCCAGAGTCACCTCTTTAAGGCCCGTTATTTGTAGTGTTTTCAACCTCTTCCCAACATGTTTTTGTTCCGTAGGAAGCTGTTCTGGCAGCCAAATACACTGAAGTAAACGCGGTGAACAAGCAGAGGCTGCAGAACCTGGAGTTTGCTCAGAGCCTCCTGCGGCAGGTAAGGGCTCACCTGGAGCAACAACACATGGGGCTCTGCTATCACAGGCTGAACTGGGAACAGGCCTAGCTGCTGTTTTGTCCCCCTAAGTCATTAATCAGCAGACACTTACGTCAGACAGACCATCCCTCTGTGTGTCCAAATCTCATTTCCCACTCAACCTTGGAAGCTCCACACCATTTTTAACACTTTTTGCCACTCCAAGCCAGAATTACTGTCCCCTGTGGGAAAAAGCTTTGTTCTGACAGCAGCAGGCATTGCAGAAAGCATTTCTCAGGTTGAGAACCCGCAGAGAAGTCTGTTTGCAAATACTCCCTGCTCAGGGTTTGCCAGAGCTCAACACCCTCCTGTTGCTTTGTCATAGGAGACACAGATACCTGCGGCAGCAGGACTAGGGCAGTGCTTGTCCCCCTGTACTTGGCACTGCTGAGGCACCTCAGGTGCTGTGTCCAGCTCTGGGCTCCTCAGACAAGAGACATTGAGGGGCTGGAGCGTGTCCAGAGAAGGGAACAGAGCTGGGGAAGGGACTGGAGCAGCAGGAGCAGCTGAGGGAGCTGGGG
>JAWWLV010000035.1:1468990-1503300 GCA_035041135.1 Platyrinchus mystaceus
GACTGGAGCAGCAGGAGCAGCTGAGGGAGCTGGGGGGGCTCAGCCTGGAGAAAAAGAAGGCTCAGGGGGGACCTTCTCGCTCTCTGCAACTCCCTGACAGGAGGGGGAAGCCGGGGGGTGGGGAGGTCAGGCTCTGCTCCCAGGGAACAAGGGACACGAGGACAGGAAACAGTCTCAAGCTGTGCCAGGAAAGGTTTAGAAGGATATTGCGAAAATTTCTTCACTGAAAGGGTGGTCAGGCATTGGAAAGGGCTGCCCAGGAAGGTGCTGGAGTCCCCATCCCTGGAGGTGTCCAAGGAACGACTGGACATGGCACTCAGTGCTCTGGACTGGGTGACAAGGTGGGGATAAGGGCACAGGTTGGACTTGGCAATCTTGGAGGTCTTTTCCAACCTAAATGGTATAGTATAATGGTATAAATGGTATATATAATACCTGTGATTGTATGGTAAGCACCAAAAGTATGATTAATTGGGGGTTTTTAACTAAACATTCTTTTTCCACCAACAGCAACCAGAGGTTCAGGTGACACAAGACTTTGCCCAGACCAAATCATCCGTGAGGCCCATGGAAGAAGTTTGGAAGTTGAAGAAAGAGCTCGAGGATGAGACTCAGCGTCGGCAACAGCTTGAAGCAGAGATCCAAGCCATTCAAAACAACATTGTCCACTTGCAAAACCAGAAGCCTCAAGAAACTGTGGTTAAGAAAGAACTGGTGAAGAAGGTGCCTGACCCTCAGCTGGAGGAGAGCTTCCACAGACTGCAGCAAAACCTGGCAGAGGAGCAGCGCAAGAACCAGGTGCTTCAGGATGAGCTGGAGGCTCTTAAAATCCGGCTGCGTGTTCTGGAGCATGAGAAGAGGGAGGGAGGGCAGGAGTACATAGTGAAAGAGGTGCTGAGGATTGAACAAGATAAGGCTCAAGCTGATGAAATACTGAAGCTCAAAGAAGAATTGGAAGAGCTCAGGAGGCAGGAAGGGACCAGGGAGAATGAAGTCATCCTCTTACGCCAACAAATTGCTGTGCTGTCCAGCGAGAAGAACAAACAGCAGGAGAAGGTAACAGAGAAGGAGGTGCTGAAGCTGCAGAACGACCCCCAACTGGAGATGGAATTCCGGATGTTGCAAGAGAACAAGGAGAGGGAGAGTGCCCTTCGGCAGAAGCATGAGGAAGAGCTCAGATTCCTCCAGGACAAGCTCAAACGTCTTGAGAAGGAACGGGCCATCGCCGAGGGCAAAATCACAGTCAAGGAGGTGCTGAAGGTAGAGAAGGACTTGGCCATTGAGAGGGAGGTGAATGAGCTCCGGCGCCAGTACGAAGATGAGAAGTCGAAGGGTCGTTCCAATGAACGGGAAAAGGCTGAGCTGCTCAGGAAGATCCAGCTGCTGGAGGAAGAGAACTCCAAGGTGGTTGTTCAGGAGAAAGTGCGTGAGATTGTGCGCCCAGATCCCAAGGCTGAAAATGAAGTTGCGAACCTTCGCTTGGAGCTGGTGGAGCAGGAGAGGAGATACCACGGTGGTGACGAACAGCTGAAGAGCTGTCAGAATGAGCTGGCTGCTCTGAAGAACAGAGGGCCACTGGTAGAAGTCAAAGAAGTCATTAAGGAGGTCATTAAGTACAAAAATGATCCAGAAACCGAAAAGGAGCTACAGCGGCTCCGTGAGGAAATCATAGAGAGGACTGGAGCTATCGAAAGAGCTGACCTGGAGATCTACCAGCTGAAACAAGAGATACAAGCTTTGAAAGATACCAAACCTCAAGTGCATATGAAGGAAGTTGTTCAAGAAATTCTGCAGTTTCGAGAAGACCCCAAGACCAGAGAGGAAGTAGAGTCACTGAGAGTGCAGCTGGCAGATGAACAGATGAAACATATTGACCTGGAGAGGGAGCGGCTTCTCCAAGAAGAAAAAGTGAGACAGAAGGAGGAAGAACTTTCCCAAGTGAAGGAGAAAGTGGTCCAGCAGGAAGTAGTGAAGTATGAGCAAGATCCTGCCTTGAAAGCTGAAGTCAACTCCTTCTCCCAGAGCATTGAGAGCGAGCTGAAGCAGATCGATGGCCTGCGTGAGGAGCTGCGCAAGCTGCAGAGGAGACGGTCTGAGCTGGAGCGGCAGCTCGAGGAGCTGGAGAAGGAGAGACAGGCCCGCAGGGAGGCCGAGCTGGAGGTGCAGAGGCTGAGGATCCGCTTGAACGAGCTGGAAGAACAGGAGAGGGAGACAACAGAACGAGTGACTGTGAAACAGAAAGTGATCCTTCAGCAAGATCCCCAGCAAGAGAAGGAGCACTCCCTCCTCAAGCTGGAGTTAGAAGAAGAGAAGCACCGGAGACAAGTCTTGCAAACAGAATTAGAAGCCCTGCGAAAGAAGCTCCTTTCTTTGGAAAAGATGGAGGTCAAAGAGAAAGTGGTCTTTTCAGAGAGTGTTCAAGTGGACAAAGGAGACACGGAGTACGAGATTCAAAAGCTGAAGAACAACCTGGAGGAAGAAAGTAGGCGCAAGAGGGAGCTGGATGCAGATATTAACCGCCTGGAAACCAGGCTGTCTGAGGTGGAATTCAACAACTCCAAGTCATCAAAGGAACTAGACTTATTAAGGGAGGAAAACCACAAACTACACCTCGAGAAACAGAACCTGCTGATGGAAACAAGGAGACTGCAGTCAGAGATTGAGCTCACAGCTACAGAAGCTCAGGATTTAAGAAACATGACCCACGTGGACAGTGGAATAAACCTGGACTCCAGGTTCCAAGCTTTGGAAAGAGAGTTAGAGGATCTGAAACAGTTGTCCAGAGAAAAAGATGCAGAGATCGAGCAACTCCAGAACCGCCTCAAGACGGTGGCTATCAAGAGGGAGCAAAGGGAGAACCACCTGAGGCGTTCCATCGTGGTCATTGACCCCGACACGGGGAAAGAGATGTCTCCAGAGGAAGCTCACGTGTTCGGCCTCATTGAATGGAGCCTGTTTGTCAAACTGAAGAGTCAGGAATGTGACTGGGAGGAGATCTCAATAAAGGGTCCCAGCGGGGAGTCGTCTGTGATCCTGGACAGGAAGTCTGGTAGGGAGTTCTCGATTGAGGATGCCCTGAAGAGTGGGAGGCTCACTATGGCCCAGTACGACAGTTACCTCAACAAGGAGATGTCCATCCAGGAGCTGGCAGTCCTGGTGTCAGGAAGTAACTACACAGCGCTCCCTCCACTTTAGAAACTTAAGAGCAGCAAGTCAGAGCTGCAGCACTTGTTAGACAACCAGATCACTGCAAATCCTCACCCTCCTTTGCCTCTCCCAAAATGCTTCCAAAATGCCTCTGCCCCAGCCATGCTGCGAAGCCACACTGCTTGCTGTCAAACACCGCAGAAAAGCACCACCGGTAGTGGAAAACACATCTGTCAGGACTACAGCAAAACCTTCTCCCCCTCTTCAGCCCTGCCCAACAGAAAACAAGACAGAAAGCCTTAGGACAGTGAAGTGCCTGAAGTCCAGAACTCAGTAGAACCTGCAGTTTCCTCAACATATCCTCAACGTAGTCACGCCTGAAACTGCGTCCGGCTGTCAGGAGAGAGACTGAAGGTCCGGGTGACTCCGAGGTGACCAGCAGGAGCTGGTTACAGCAGCTGCATGTTGATAAGCCAGACAGTTCCACTGTGGACAACTGATCAGTGATGGGCTCATCCTCTGAGAAAACCAGCTCTGTAAAAACTAAGGTGTGCTGCACATCTCAGTCCAGAATCACCACATGGATACCCCACACCATCACTTGCTCACCTATGTGCCTGTGCTGCTGGAGTGAAGATGTGTTTTGATGGCTCCAGCCATCGATCCAGGAGGACCATTCACATATCAGAGGTCAAGGAAAGGATGTGAAGAGACGGCAGAATGAGCCAACACAAGGGGCAGTGCTCAGCATGCAACAGAACCTACCGCAGAGTGCCTTCCACGCGCAGCTCCCTTACCTCGTGGGTACAAGCTGTTTGGGCTGGTGTTTTCCTGGATGGAGTTACATGCAGCTACATGTTTTATTTACCTGTGTAAGGGAATGGGAAATAGAGGGGAATTCTATTTATAGTACAAAATAAAAACGCAGTGGTTCCAATCAGAGGGTGGTTGGTCTTTATTAATTCTGGCAGCCTCTTGATCTTTGGCTTTACAAGAAGTTGCCATTTGAGAGTCAGAATTAAAACACTAAGATTATTAAATTTAGCTGTTGACTCTTTTCCAAGGCGGAAATTGCTGGAGCAGCATTAAAGCTGGGACTAATTATCAGCATTAGATGGGAGTGAAGTGCACTAATGGATGGCACTGCAGCTGCAGGAAAACACCAGATTACCCTGGGATGGGATCAGGGCCTTCCACATCCAGAGCCCATTCGCTTCCTTTTTCCCAAATTTCAGGTAATACCCAAACCCCAGTAAACTCTGACGTCAATGTAATAACCATTCACTCCTGGCTTTGGACACCACTATTTCACCTTTGTGAATGAAAGGATCAGGCAGGATCACATCATTGCTCCAGGGTCTGACCTCCACATGTCCTTTCCAGCAGACATCCACTTCAGGCACCAACAGGAGCACATGGAATCAGATGCATTTCCACGCCCAAAACAGCTACAACAGAGCTACTCACTCACTCACCACACAGGAGAGCTTAGTTCAAACAGTCAGTAATTCATTACTCACTCAACAAACAAATAATGATCCAAGCTGCAACACAAACTCTTGAAAACAAAGTCAGGAAGCTAGAGGTAAGGAGATGGGGGAAAAAAAGGAGCATTTTGGAAAGTTTGAAACAATTTATTGTTGTTCTGTACAAGATTAACAGTTTTCATACCACCCCCACCATCTTCAGCAAGACAGTCCCAACTCACACAAAAAAAAAAATAGAATAGTAAACCGCAGCTCTTACACCCAAAAGGAACTGCCATTCCCAGTAAGTGCCATGGGAGCCTTTCCTCCCCATCCCATCACGGAAGCACTGCAAGGCCTCACCCAGGCAGAGATGCCAGACTGGCTCCCCCTCAGCTGCCGGGTCTCTGTGTGGTCCTGCCTTGCTGCAACTCTGCTCCACACCATTCACTCACTCACTACAGCATGTAAAGAAAAAATATCCCACAGAATTTCCACCAAATAAACATTTCCCTGAGGCAAGAGGCTTTGCTAAATTCCTAGAAGGAGGGCATTCTGCTCCGGCCACGCTTCCCAGCAGGAGCATTCAAGTGAAAGCAAAGAGAGGGAGGAGAACCAGTACCTCGAGTCACTCGCTGAGACCCCCAATCCTGCCAAGTGCCCCAGCGCTCTCTCAGCTCCCAGGGGAAGCTGAAGGTGCAAAGTACCTCTCAGGACTGGGCCTTCAACGGGAACCATGTGACATCCACTGCTCAGAGTCCACGAACAACTGCTGGGCTTCCTTGGAACAACACAAGTTCTGTCTTTGGCTCTTTTGCTACAACCCAGGTATTTGCTGTAAACAGACTGGAAATCTGAGCTGAAGTATTTTTTTACATACAATTCGTTGATCTTGGGAAATTGGGTATCCGCTCAAACTGAAAACAGTCTCTCTTGGATCTTCATAAAACAGGGAAAACTAAAGTAGGGATTTGCTGGTATACTCAGGGTCAGCATCCTTCCCCAAAACTCAAGGAAGAAGCTGCGAGCTTTTGCCTGAAATACCAGTAAATTCTACATGGATCAGCACGATTCCAGCGTGGCTGTGGGGGCCTGAGGGAAGGCAGAGCAAGGGAGAGCAGGAAATCAAACCTCAGGAAGCTCAGGTGGAACCACAACCTGCATGGCCTGAAAGGGGGAGCTCAGGGCAAGTATTTAGGTCTAAAAATTAAAAATATAACAAGAAAAGATACCCCCCAATTGTAGCTGGTCCCTGTTCCTGCAGCTGTGCTGGGCACATGATCCTAGTGCAGATATCGAGGAGAGCAATCTTTTCCTCTGGAATTCCTTTGATTAGTAGTGACCTTGGTTCATCTCCATCATTCCCTCTGCCCACCAAAGAGATCCCAACTCACGACCCTAGGAAAGAATGGCTTTAGGGGAGGGCCTGGAACCCGCCTGCACATACTGGGATGAGAACTGGTGCTCTTGCTGGATGTGGGACTGTGCTCAGTCACCAGGACACCACTGAGTCCAGACAGTGCAGCTTTTTTTTTTTTTTGATGTGCAACCATAAAAAGCTCTATTAAATAAACCAGAATACATTTTAAATACAGAATGATTAAAAAAGGGTTGAGGAGCACACAAAATAGGGCTGAAATGTGTGTCACTAGTCCATTCTTGCTCCACCATAAAAGGCACTGGAATTATGTCTTCCGATCCATGTGATATGCCGAGAAGTGTCCCATCTGATCCAATGCACTCGATGGTAATGATAAAACTGAGCAGGAAAAAAGCATCCCTTCAGAGGGAAAAAAATCCAGAAACTCAAAAGAAGTACAGTTCTCAAAGTCCATGACAGCATCTAAAAATGTCTCTCTAAAGAGTCTTCCTTCTCCTCGAGGGGAACATCAGGCGGTTCCTTGGATTCACCACACAGGAAAACATTAAGTCCTCCAATTAAGTGTAGCACAGTTTTATAGTACAATTGGGAAGTTCCTCAAATGTCTTCAGGAAAGCACTGGCAGTGCCAGAATACCCAAGTAAATCCAAAGCAGAAGAAAGAAGCACCTTTCATACCCTCTACGGGGAGATTAAGGAGGTAACTGGACTTGGAGGTACCTGGCAGCTGCAGACACAGGCGGGTGGGAATCACAGGAAACACCCGAGTGTCCCTGCAAGTTCCAGCTCCTGCCAGTGCCAGGGAATGCGTGAAGGGCAGCAGCAATAAAACAGTGCTACAAAATGCTTCTCTCACCAGGGCATGGCTCAAGGTGGCCCCTTGTGTGGGGCTCAGCTCTGGAAGCCTCCAAGCAGATGCACCAATGAGCTCCTCATCGCAGTTCAGTCTCTCCAGTTGTCGTAAGAAAAAAAGAAATAGAAGACCAAAAATAAAGAAATGAAAAGACACAGCTGGTATCCATAGTCCATGACCTGTCCCTCTTGGTTTTATCCCATGGGTGCTCTCGCTCCCCTCCTGGCAGGCGTCACAACTTGCGCTGCTGTGCATTGGACCCTTTGCCATGAAGCTGAGAAGCATCTGAAAGAAAGTAAAACCAAATGGGATGAGGGTTCGGCATCACCCCCATGGAGCTGGGACAGCCAGGCCTCCCTGCAAAGAGAGAAAGACCTGTTCTGCCCTTCCAGCCCCAAGGAGTCGGAGAGAAGAGGATGTGCTTGGAGACATCTCCCGACTGGGAGCAGCCCAGGCTCTGAGTGAGGGACACGGGAAGCACTGAGGGTCCCCTGTTGCCTCCCCCAAGAAGCACCACGGCCTAGATCCCAATTGCTGGGGGACTTGTCAGCCTATGTCCTTTTCTAAAGCCACCTTGGCACATCTCCCCACCCAGGAAACCATAAATACATGGTAGGGCTGCCTTGCACCTGAAGGTGGTTGCAAATAACCCATTAGTGCATCTTTGCTGTTGAAATCACAGAACCATTAAGGTCAGAAAATACCTCCAAGATCATCAAGTCCAACCCGATCCCCACCTTGTCACCCAGCCCAGAGCACTGAATGTCATGTCCTGTGATTCCTTGAACACCTCCAGGGATGGGGACTCCACTACCTCCTTGGGCAGCCCCTGCCAATGCCTGACCATCCTTTCCTTGAAGAAATTCCTCCTGATGTCCAACCTGAACCTCCCCTGGCACAGCTTGAGGCCATTTCCTCTTGTCCTGTTACCTTGGAGGGGAGGTCAGCCCCCACCTTGCTACAACCTCCTGTCAGGTAGGGCTTTAGGTTCTTTATTAATGAATTAATTATTATTATTAATTAATTATTTAATTGGGTGCTTTTTTAACTAAGGCTTTAGGTGCCCACTGATAGCAATAGGAACCACTGATGGAACAGATGGGAGTGGGTGTGGAGGGAAAAGAGTAAAAACATTGAAGAGAGAAAAAAGAAGGAACTTTAGAAAGCAAAAGTTTTCCAGGAGCAATTAAAACTCCAATCAGACCAGGATGAATGAATGGCAGCACTGAGATGTGCAGTTAAGCAGCAGAGGCACTGAGCAGCACAGCAACAGCCCCTTCTCTAGGACAAGGAGAAGCTCATTCCATGCAAGAGCTCAGCCCAACATGTCCCGTTTCTGCAGCGAGACAGAACCAGCACCAGAACACCACAAAGGCACCTCCACCAGCAACAGCAGCACTGACAACACACAAGCAAGCACTGGATGCTCCTTGCTCAGAGGTTTTTGGATGAACACTGGTATAAAAGCATTTTCATTCAGACATCAGCACTCCCCCACACCAGAGTCCTCTCAGCTTTCACACACAGCAATACAGCTGTGGCCAGATGTTCATACAGCCAACCACAGCTTGTGCCACAGCACACATTAATTGTCTTTAAGGTTATGGGGGGTCACTTAAATATCTACTGTGCTCTACAGAACACCAAGATTGGGAATATTCTCAGAGATGGCAGCACTGGGCTCAGCTTCTAATCTTTATGTGAAAACACCAAGTAAGAAAGCAAGTCCTTGCTGAAGTTGTATCCGTGGTCAGTTTTCCTTCACTTATTCCCAGTGACCTTTTGTCTGCTCACAGCTCCTGGTACTGCATCCTGCTGAAGAGTCCATCAAAAATTCTTCTATTATAAGCCCTATAAGCAACAGTGAAGGAACCACTCTAAATTCCCTCAACTAATGGGGCAAAGAACTCCTCAGTGACACGGAACACGTCCCACAACCCATGTTCAAATCACAAACAACTCATCTCACTCTCAGTAATGTGAATTTACAAACAGGAAGGAAGGGCTGTCACACCAGTGATCACCACTGGGACCTTCTTCAGCTCTACCACCCTGGAATGGCACAACAACCCACCTCAAACTTCAGGAAAAGAAGCAAAGACAATCAATTCTTTGCATTTTCAGTGCACAACACACTCTTCTTTCTTCAGCAAACACACACCATGCTCAGCAGTTAAGGGCATTTTATTACATGCTCCAGGAGGCCACAGGTGGCCCGAGAGCCACAGGATTAGGCAAACACCCACTCCTAAATCAGGCTCAGTTGCCCAGGAAGACAATCCCAGCAGGAGCAGGTAGTAAGAGACTGAACTGCACTGAAGTGCTAAAGAATACGACTGGGAAAGCAGAAATAGCAATTACCAGTGGGATAAGCAACTCCCCAAAGTAGGTAAGCCGACCTGCTGGCCCTGACTTTCAACTTTCCTCACTTCTCTCCTTCTCTGGAAAACTCTCGTTTTACCTGCATCACTTCTGCAGGCATCAGCTGGGGCAGGAACAGGCTCAGCTGCCAGATCATCATGTTGTCACCAGCAAGTCTCTGCATTTACACTACAGACTTGTCGTGAAGGAGATGCCAATTAGCTCAGAGCACAGACACAAGACATTCTGGTCTGACACATCTTATGTAGGTCACCAGGAACAAAACTCCACAAAGCCGGAATTTTCATTCCAGGGCAGTCCTGGCAGGCTGTGCACAAACAGGCACAACTTTTATCCTGGCAGGATAATTCTGAGTATCTCCAGGAACCAACACTTGCTACAAACACTAAGGGCTCTTTGTTCCAGAAATCACAGAACCATGGAATGGTTTGGGGCGGAAGGGACTCTAAAGCTCTTTTTGTTCCACCCCCTGCCACAGGCAGGGACACCTTCCACCTTCCCAGGTTGCTCCAAGCACTGTCCAACCTGGCCTTGGACACTTCCAGGAATGGAGCAGCTACAGCTTCTCTGGGCAACCTGCCCCAGGGCCTCCCCACCCTCACAGGGAACAATTTCTCCCTAGCCATAGAGTCATGAAATGGTTTGGGTTGGAAGGGACATTAAAGATCATCTAGTCATTTAGGGCTTTAGTGACAACCCCACCAGCTGGAAAACATGGACAGGTTTGGTTTGAGCCCGAAAGGAAGGACCTGCTGAGATAGAGGATGACTCACGAGGCAGAAGACAAACACTGACAAGTTACCTGGCAAACTCTGTGGTAAATGAGTGGACAGGGCAGAGTGTGGGAGTGGCGCTGCATGGTGGGGGCTGGAGTGCAAACCAGCCAGAAGACCTAGAGAGAAAAACAAAGAAAGGAGAGGGAAAACAGACAAATACACATCAAAGGCAGCAACAAGCAGAGGAGCTGCAGCAATTAGCTTAGAGCTCAGTTTCCAGCTATTGGGACTTCTGGGCTAGCTCTAGGGACGTGCTCAAGGTTCTCCAAATGCAACTGCTGGAGATGTAAAAGCAGGGACTACAGCGCGAAGCAACAGCCAGAGAGATGGGTCGGTCTGCAATGGGTCAACAGAGCACGGCAGTTCTTATCTGCCAGCACAGGCAGGGGGAACACAGGTGTGCCCAGGGGATACTCACTGTGCCCAAGGCCGTGGTGGAACGTCCCTGGAGCAGGTCCCGTGACTATGGCATCCTTTGACACTCCTGCTTTTGGGGAGGAGTCGGAGCTGAAGGAGATGACATGGAGAGGGAAGGAATGAATAGGAGAGATAATACCTAATGGGGTGGAGCTCAGGGCAGCTGGCAGCTTTGGGTTGCTCGACTTGTAGGATGGAGCCAGTACACTTAGGGAGGAAGAACTGGTTAGCAGCACAGCTCCACTAGTTCCTTTCTGAAAAGCAATGGAAAAGGTCAGTCAGGAGTGGGAAAACCAAGGCAGAGCATCATTCATACTTATAAATCTGCAAAAAAATGGAGTGCTCAAGAATCCCTCCTTGCAAGAAGTGCCCTCCCAATCAGGGCCCAAGAGCTGCCAATGCCTGTAGCCATTAGGACGTGCCCAGGACGCTGGCAATCCAGCTTTTCTAAGTGTGGCCATGCTGGATTTGCCTCCATTACTCCCTTGCTCTGGAACTGTGCCTCAATTAGGCAGAGAAAAAGCTTCCACTTTGCCTGTGAGTTCCAGGGAGGATGCTTCCTACTCAATCTTGGCAGCACTCTTGACAACTCAAGGCACCACGGTTTGGCACCCAAGGCACCCAGGAGCGTCATTTGGGATCTCTCCCTTGGAGACAGGCACCACTGGGAATGCTTCCCAGTAACAGAAAAGGCATAGGGGCTGAGCTGGACACAGTTTCCAGGCCCATTTAAATACACTTATTGGATTGTCCAGATCTTCCCATGTGCTCAAAGGAAGGCAGGGATGAGCAGCCAATTACAAATATTAGGAACTATTGGTTTTTTGCTATGGATAAAAATTAAGGCCCTTATACCATCAAGTAATACAATATTATAAAAATTAAAGTCTGCGTAGGTAACCTGGGAGTCCTTTATGAGATACTCTCTCCCAACAAACTCAGACCCTGAATTCCACAGTGTGCCATGAGCTCCATTCCAAAAACATCACTTCAGCAGCTTATAGGAATAACTGGGAAGATATAGAAAGTGGGCAGAGATAAGCACCAAAGCAAGTGGGGAGGCATTTGGAGCTCAGAGCCCAGAATCAGAGCCCACTACAAGACAGACACTGAGGGCCTGTGTGCACACTGAGCGTGTGCAGGGAAGGGAACGGAGCTGGGGAAGGGGCTGGAGCAGCAGGAGCAGCTGAGGGAGCTGAGGGAGCTGGGGGGGCTCAGCCTAGAGAAAAGTAGGCTCAGGGGGGACCTTCTGGTTCTGCAACTCCCTGACAGGAGGGGGGAGCTGGGGGGGGATCAGGCTCTGCTCCCAGGGAACAAGGGACAGGGCAAGAGGAAACAGCCTCAAGTTGTGCCAGGGGAGGTTTAAATGGATATTGGAGAAATTCCTTCAAGGGAAGGGTGCTCAGGCACTGGCCCAGCTGCCCAGGGCAATGGTGGTATCCACATCCCTGAAGGGATTTAAAAGCCATGTGGATGTGGAACCTGGGGACATGGGTCAGTGGTGGCCTTGGCAGTGCTGGGCGATGGTTGGACTCAACAATCTTGGACGGCATTTCCAACCTTAATGACTCCGTGATCCTGTCACCACAGGTTATTTATTCTATGAGCCAGTTGTTAAAGAAGTGGCAATAATACTAAAATGACTTGCAATAACTTAAGGGAGGCCAAGTTTTTAGATCTAACTAATAACAAATTGATGATTATACTTTTAGTTCATGCAATGACTTTTAGCTCTTGTGATAAATTACTTTACTGCACTTTCTCTTAATCCAAATGGAAGCTCTACTGTCCCTGTAATTCCCAAATACAAGGAAGGAACATGACACAGCCTGTGCAAAAACTACAGTTTGGAAGGTACCAAAGAATCCCGCTTAGTTGTTCTTTTAAGCTGAAAATGAAAGCTTGAACTGTGGAGTGCAAGCCCCTGGCAAAGGCTGCAACTTCCAAGCTAAGGAACTGAAATCCAGATAGTCAACCAAGAACTTCAGGAAATGCTTTAGAAGTCACCCCTATGGCAGGTCTGAACACAGCAGGAGCTGGCCAGCCCCAGGCCACGTTCTCTCCTGGGCTGGCACAGCTCCCTTACCGGCACAGAGGTAGAGGCTGCGGTGCTGCTGACCACAGCTGGCTTTAGGGATGAGGTCAGCAGCTTGGCCACCCCCTGGGTGCCCCCGCTGGAATCTCCGTTGGAGCCCCCGGGAGGTGCCACCAGAGTGAGCTTCTGGGAGACAGGAGGCTTCTTCAGTGAGGAGCTGGAGGCTGGCCGGGCGGATACACCCGGGGCAGGGGCCGGGCCGGGCAGCAGTGCCCCAGAGGAGCTGCCCTGGTTTGCAGAAGCTCCAGAGGAAGAGCTGCTGGAAGAAGCCCCATGCTTGGAGAGGGACCCAGCAACAAAAGGTGATTTGTAGGATTGTCCTGAAGAGCTGGAGCCACTTGAGTGCTTCCCACTGTAGCTGAGAGATGCTGAGGATGAGACCTGGCTCTTGTGGGAGCTGCTGGAGTTTGGAGCACTGCCTGGTGACGCAGAGGAATGGAAGCTCTGAGCTTTGGTTGATGACTTGACCTGCTGGAGGAGGGAGCGCTGGGGCAGGGGGGAGGAGGACTTGGGGTTCTGCAGTTTGACAAAGGGAGCTGGGGAAGTGAAGGGTTTCTGGAGCTGAGTGCTGGGGTGAAACACCTTCACCTGTGAGCCTGGCACCGGCACGGGGGCCTGGGTGCTGTGGCTGGGCCGCACCAGGCTGTGGTGCTTCTGCTTAGCCTGGTGGGCATCAGCAAGGACTTTGCTGGGGGAGGCTTGGCAGGAATGCTCTTTGTAATTAGAGTTCTCTGTCTTCTTGTCTTGAGAAGACTGGCCCAATGCCAGGGCCTGCTCAGCCAGGAAATTTAGAGGAGACTGGAGGGAACCAGAGGAAGATGAAGGGGAAGGGTTGGACTTTGGAAATGTCCTCTTCTCCTCTGAGGATGCAAGAGTTGGGATCTTCTCTGGTGGAGCTTTTGGAGGTGCAGGAAGAGTAAAGTCAGGGCTCCCTCCGGCTCTGCTGTTCAGCACAGCCAGTTCCTTAGAGACTGCTTCCAGGGAGGAGGTGGGATTGTGAATCAGGTCCTCATCCAAGGAGTCATCCTTGAAGGTGGCAGGAGTGCCACTGCTGGCTGCTTGGACTGTCCCAAGAGACAAGAGTTCTCTGGTTTGGGTACTGATGCCCAGAGCTCCTCCCTGGGGCTCTGAAGACATGGCCGAAGTGCTGCTCGAGTGCACTGAAGGAACAGACACCGACAGCTTTTTATCTGCCTTGCAGGAAGGTTCCTGGAACAAAATCACAAGAGAAGGCACAGTCAGAACAGTGGGTTTACTGCTGAAAGGAGAAGGGAAGGTGCCCAATTTGGGGATAAAAGCCAGAAGACACATTCTGTGCCTGTTGACCTCCCTCCCAACTGCCACTGCCATCAGTTTTAGCTGCCGTTCTACTTGTTTTTTCAACCCCCATACTGAGTAAAGCCATTTCACAGTACCTAATGTACAGACACAAGGCTCAAACACAGGATTTATGATGGCAGTCATTTGACTCCTGGCATATGCCGACTGTGAGAACCAGAAAACACAGAACTCACCTTCACTTTCACCTTAGTAGGAGCTATAACTTTCTTCTTCGCCCTGTTTTGAGGGAGACAAAAGAAACACAACTCACTGAATGCCCACGGGGAAGGATCCAAGGAGGGAGAACACCTGGGCCCTGTTAGTGATGATCCACTGAGCCTTTTGCCAAGACCCAAGGGAACAGAGGCAGCATCTCAGGTTGCTAGGATTCAAAACCATGTGACATCTGGTTGCTGCTCTAGGAAGCCCCAACTCCCACACAGGGGATGAATTAGGGAGCGGAGCGGAGTCTTGGAATGGCAGCAGAGCAGTGAAACACTCACAGGCACATCCTGCACCAGCTGCAGGGCTACAGGACCCCACTGCTGCCCTCACTACAGCAACAGCCTGAGAGAGACTGGCACAGACACTGTTGTGGAGAAGGTACACAGTTATTTTTGGTTCCCAGAAGAAGTGAAGGATGCAAAAGCATCTGCCAAATCCACAGAGAATAGACCATTTGGCCTGGTCGGATGCAATCTCTGGTACAAGACATCCCTGAGCTGCTGGAATGATTGGCTGAGGGAAGGATGACTCTACTCTCCATTTCATACTCTTCCTCACACTTCTCCTCGCTCATCCAATGCCAAGAACAGGATTGTGTGTCAAAAAGACATCAGCCTAAATCTGTGGCATTATCTGTTATCCACTGGCAGCAAGATCCATGAGACCCTTTGGCATTAAAGCCCCTGCCCAACTGGATATTTGGGTTTTGCCACCCACCTTCACTAGTTTGAGCTCCTTTAACCAGGCAACAAGAAAGAGGGAATCCAGACTGCATGAAGGACCAACTGAAAAGGCAACAACAATCTCAGTGCTACCATCACACTCTGTGTCACCTCCATCTGCCTCCTAGGGCCTGGCACAGAGGCTGTTGAAGAAGGCGAGGAGGCAGCCTGGCTTCAAAGGCTAAAGCACCTCAGGAAGGTGGAGCTGGGAGATGTCACACACAAACTGCTCTCCCTAGACCTCCCCAAAGGAAGCAGTGCCAAACTATCTGTGGGGAGCCAAGCTCAGGTGTTCCTGCATGATCCACCCAGGCCCCAGGGAACGGACTCCACCAGTTCTCACTCCAAAGGAATGCTGGGATACTCACAGGACTGATGTGAGGTGTCCGTGTACACGCCTGCTCTCCTTAAACAGTGTCCTAAGAAGGGAAGAGAGCAATGAGAAGTGATATCCAGCAAGACCCAGTAGAGCAGCTGGGATCACTGGAGACAGAGCTGCTCAGTACAGCAGGGGACTTACTGAAAGTTACACCACAGAGAGCAAATATATTCATCCCTTTTCCAGGAAGATCCTCCTGACCTCCCAACACAATTCCCTCTCAGGGGAGCTACACTTGTAGGCACTGGAAAGGCCATTAAGGCAGTTGTTGGACAGTAACTAAGAAAAAAGCTCTGCCAGCTTAAAAATCCAACTGGACAGGCAGAACCACCACTCGAGTGGGGTGTTCCTGCTGCCACAGATCATCCAAGAGCTCTTCACCAACTTCCAGGGAGAAAGGTGCCCTTCCCCTGCCTCACGCAGCAAGAAGGGTGAGAAGCCTTCACTTTGTCTGTGTTGCCTTTGTGTCCCCAGCAAAGAGCTGAGGTGAGTTCCTACATCAGCACAGAGCTCCCTGAACAACTGACTGAGCACAACTGAGATTGAGCTTCATCCAAACCCTGCACTACTGAGGCTCAGGAAACCAGAATCTCACCTAAGTACAATTTCACCCAAACCAGCTGCCACTCAGCTGCATTCTTACATGTTATAAACACACCTTCAGTACTGGAATGGAATACAATTCCTGTCTGATATTAAAAGACTTCTGTCATCCTTTTTCTTTAAAAAGCAAGCTTATTTTAACCTCATATTCTGGTAATCCTCTCTGAGTGTTAACAGAGGAAACAGATTCATGGCAGGGCCTCTCTAAACTCAGACACAAAATTGCTACTCTGTCCACCTTCAAGTTCCTCCTAAAGATGAGCTTCTGTGATCATGAAGACAGTGAATCAAGCTGACTTATTCATAAAATTGTTACAGTTCTAGAGTCACCAATCCCCCCCTTCTGTGTGGCTGTCACTCCATCCTCTATCTTTAAACCACAAAGTCATAGAACATCTCAAGTTGAAAGGGACCCAGAAAGATCAAGTCCAACTCAGGTCCCAGCAGGAAAAACCACTGTCCTTGAGCTATTGGAAAGCAACCAGAAAACCCACTTTTATTGAGTCATTCTGTAGTTAACTCCACTGGAAGAGCCTCCTACACTGAGCCTTAGGTGAATACCTGAATGCCTGACAACAGTTTCACTGACAAACAAGGGGTGAAAGATTTTATTTTCCTTTTATTCAATGAAAAGAGATTTTAAAACTTGGAAAACTAAGACCTTCAAGCTGATAATATCTTCATTAACTAAGTAGGAATCTTCACCCACCTCCTAATGCCATGTTTCAGCTCCTGTACCACCACACCACAACCATGCACAGTCCTGTCCTTCATGTGCACAATCAACTGCAGTGTCAGCCATGGACTTTTCCAAGTGGATCTGTGCTGTGCTACTCATACTTACTGCTCCTAAGAGCTGGTACCTACTTCCTTTATCCCCCAGGAAACCCAAAAAGCAAATGCAGCAGAGAGAAGACAGCACTGCCCAGCTCATTAAATGCAAAGAGACAGAGATCATGGAATGGCTTTGGGTTGGGAGGAACCTTAAAGATTCCAGCAGTAAAACTGTACAGCTGTCCTTTCTTTAAAAGTATTGAGGAAAACAAAGCAGGCCAGGAGATGACAGTGCCAGAAAATGACTCTGCCATTTGTGTGGCTCTCTGCCACTGCCAGCTCAATGGCAGGGATGGTAGAGGGTGGGAAAGAGCAGGAAACAGCAGTGAGGACCCCAGAAGGGGTAAAGAAACCACATCAAGTTCCTATTTACACTGCTGGCTCTCTGATAAGCTCCTAAAACTTCCTGCTTTGCCTTCTTTTGGGAATACTCCAGGGAAGACTTCCCAAAATGCCTGAAAAACGTATCCTTTGTGATTACAAAGTGATCCTTTGGAATACAGAGTCAAGAAATCACAGCCAGTCAGTCTCATCTCAGTGCCAGCTCTACCTGCCAGTGGCACCCATCAGAGGTCAAAACAGGGCCAAGGCTACTCAGTGTTGTAACTTACAACCTGGACTGCACTCTCAGTAAGTTTGGGGGTGATGTGAAAAGGGAGGAGGGGGGAGAATATGCTGGAGGGCAGGGCTGCCATTCACAGGGCCTTTCCCAGGCTGGACAAAGGGGCCAACACAAACCTTGTGAAGTTCAAGGAAGACCAGCACAGAGTCCTGCAGCTGGGATGGGACAACCCCAGGCAGCACCACAGGGTACCCAGGAAAGGGTCTGGAGGTCCTGGTGGGCAAGTTGAACGTGAGCTTCTGCTGCAAAGGTGTCCTGGCAAACTGTACCCTGGGGGTGTGAGCACTCCCCTTGTTCAGCCCCTGTGAGGGCACACCTGGACACAGCATCCCGTTTCAGGGTCCCCACAGTACAAGAGAGATGTTGAGAAACTGGAGCCATCCCAAGGAACACGTGACAGCCAAAGAGAGGTAGAGGGAACTGGGTTGGCTTAGCTTGGAAAAGGAGAAGCCCAAGGAGGAAACTAATGGCATTTTTCCACTGCCTAAAGAGTGGTAGGGACAGGGAGACATGGAGAAGACAGAGCCAGACCTTTCTCAAAGGTGCACAGTAAAAAGCAAAAAGAGGGAGTATTCAGTTCAGTGCAAAAAGGAGAATTCCGGTTGGAAATAAGGAGAAAAGATTTCATGAAGAGTGATTAAATACTGGAACAGGACCCCAGAGATGCTGTGGTAACCTCCATCCTTGGAGATACCCAAAACTCCACAAGCCAAGGCCCTGAGCACTCTGATCTAACTCTGAATCCAGCCATTCCTGAGCAGGGGCAGGACTAACGGCCTTCCCAGGTCCCTTAGGACAAGGAATCCCTGCAGCACAACTTGATTCTTGCTCACCTGGCCTGCATCCAGCCTTTTGGCCAAAGGGGCTTCACCTCTCCTTCTAGGAAGGTCTTCACATAATCCTCTAGAGACTGAGCTTTATTCTTGTCAAGGTCATAACCATCCAACTTAATCTTCACCAAGTGGCAAAGCAGCTCCCTGAAGAACAGGAAGATTTCAAATACAGTTATGCAGATTAACTTTTCCCACTTGGAGCTTGTTCTCTTTATCCAGGGCTGGATAAATACACCAAGATACACCTGGCCCTGCACAACACCTTCCTAAAACAACTGACTCTGCACTGCCTCCCCAAGAAAGGGGAAGGGAAAGGTTCCTTGCTCTGTGTATGCACACACATTGATCCACCAGGGAGAAAAGTCTTGTTCCCCCTTCCCATTTTATTCTCCTGAAAGCGCTGAGGCAGCAAATCCGTGTCAGAACCACTGGCACCATTAACAACCACAGAACTGAACCTCCCAGCAAGGAGAAGGCAGGAAGAGAAGCTGGCTTTGTCCTAAACCAATCAGCACCTCAATTTGTTCCAGAATAAGATGAAAAAGACAGCAGGATGGATTCTCCTTTTACCCTTTGTCATGTCCCCTTCTCCAAACACTCCCTTCTCTGTCAGACCCCGGTGCCAGGCAGCAATCCCCTACAGCTTTAACTGCTTCCACAACCACAATCTGGTTGCATTAAGAGTATTGGCTGCAGGATTTCAGCAATTCAGCTGAGTTCCTTCTGTTCCCAGAGATCCCTCACTCTCTTTTGGACTCTGCACAGCCCTAGCACTTCTCTGAGACTTGGCCTGTGCCTGAAATCAGCTTCAGGGTGAGATTTATTAAATGCAATAGTGGCTTCCATAAATAGTGCCGTGTGCCACAAACCGCCAGACTGATTGTTCCTACAGGGGATCAGCTCTGAAAACAAGACAGAGATGCCAAAATGCTTCACTTCCAACTGCAAAGAGTAAGACAAGTCAAGGGTTTGCTTAATATCTAAACTATTCAAACCTGATCTCTTCGTTCCATTGGAATTTCTTCCGCGGCCCCGCGACGCGCTTCCCTCCCTTCTCTTCATCCTCCTCCTCGTCCGAACAAACTCGATCTCGCTGCTCCTTGTCCTTTTCCTCCTCCAGCATCCTAAAATGGAGACAGAAAATGTGGAAGTCAAGAGGCTCAAGGAGAGGATTAAATATGTCTGACCAGCACTGGTCAGAGGTCTCAGCAGTCATCGATCTCTGGCTTCGGGTGCAAGCTGAGCTGAGGGCTCAAGGTTAGGAAATCTCCCAATATTTTGTAATAGTGACCATGGGACTAATCCAGCCTGGCTGTTCCCAGGCTGCCATGTTCCTAAAGACACGCCTGCACACGCGGAACACTTCTGTCAAGCTCTGGTCCCATCAGTGCTGCTGTAGCTGGCATTGCCACAGACAGCACAGAGAACATACACAGCTTAATTAGGCCAACCAATGCCCATCAGCAATTTTCCCCTACAGAACAAAAAGAGGTGGTAAATAAACTTCAGGAGAGCAGCCTCCAGGCCACAAGGAGCCTGCTGGAAAAAGCTACAGGTGCAGAAGGAGCAAGCAAGGAGCTTACCTGACAAACTTGGCCTGAGTGTGGGCTTGGCATTCCTCCTGGTACTTGGCCACCTGCTCTGGCATAGCCCTGCCAATGGCTTCCTTGAGCTTCTGCAGGGGCTCCCTCAACCGGCCGCCCTAGAGCAAGCACAGAGCACACGGAGCCTCCACTGGGGTGTTCCAGCCAGGACCCCCAAACCTGGCAGGGCGAGGCCTGGCCAGGCCTGAACGCACCCCAGTGCCTAAGCCGTGCCCAGGGCAGGACACCACCACGTCAGGGGACACCAGCTGACCCCTGGAGCTCAGGGATAACACACACACACACACACACGAGACAGGGCTGTGCTGCCCATCCCTCACCTGCTCATAGAGATAAAGCTTCCGGGCCCGCTTGACCAGGGTGTCCTTGCTGCAGGGGAAGAAGGCAGCCAGGTGTGCATACACCCCTGACCTCACCTGGCTGCTCAGCTCCCGGGTCTGTAGCTCTATGCTGAGGGAAGAAACAAACACAGTGTTAACCAGGAATCTGGCAGGCAATTCTCTAAGCAACACCCATAACACTCTGAGGCAAGCCAGGGAGCTGGAGGCAGGGAGAGAGGGACATGGGACAAGCCAAACTGCATGGAGGCTCTTTATGTCCTAGAATCAACAGACTCAAGCATTTTATCCCAAGCCATGCCTTTTACTCTAGTCTCAGAGCAGCTGGCAAAGGAACAACAGGATGTCCTGCAGTTCTCTCTGGCGGCTGAAGAGGAGTGTCAGGCAACGTGCAGAACTACACACTGGTCATGTCAGGTGCTACGGCAATTTAATTCAGGACAATATGGAATCAAACCCCATCCCTTGGGTTTCAATTTACTTCCCAGAGAGTAGACTAGAGAGGTCAGTGTGTGCCAAACCCATCTACACAGTTACACATACCTTGAGAGAGTGGCTTTTTAAACCACTTCTCAGTGTCAATAATAAATGTAAAAAAAACCCAGATGACTCAAGATCCCCATCATCATCATCATCATCACAGGATGGTTTGGGTTGGAACCACCTCGTCCTACCCCCTGCCATGGGCAGGGACACCTTCCACTAGCCCAGGTTGATCCAAGCCCCGTCCAACCGGGCCTTGGACACTTCCAGGGATGGGGAAGCCACAATTTCTCTGGGCAACCTGTGCCAGGGCCTCCCCACCCTCATAGGGGAGAATTGCTAATCTAAATCTCTCCCCTTTTAGTTTAAAACCTTTTCCCCTTGTCCTATCACTATCTGCCTGTGTAAAAAGTCACTCTGCCTCTCTTTTAAGTTCCCTTTAGGTATTGTAAGGCCACAAGAAGTTCTCCCCAGAGCTCTTCTCCAGGTGAACCCCCCCAGCTCTCCCAGCCTGGCTCCAGAGCGGAGGGGCTCCAGCCCTTGAAGCATCTCCATGGCCTCCTCTGGACTCGCTCCAGCAGCTCCACATCCTTTCTGTGCTGGGCTCCCATATCTGGAGGCAGCTCTGCAGGTGGGGTCTCACCTGGGGGGACAGAGGGGCAGAATCCCCTCTCCCCTGCTGTCCATGCTGTGGGATCAGCCCAGGGCATGGGGGGTTTCTGGGTCCCAGCACACACAGCCGGGGCATGTCCAGCCCCTCACCCACCAACACCCTCAGATCCTTCTCCCAGGGCTGCTCTCAATGAGTTCTCTCAGCTTATATTCATGTCTGACCCCAATTCTACAGCAAAGTCATACAAACCAATCTAATTCTCCTCTAACTGTGGCTGAAGTGATCAGTTTGACATCAGACCAGGACTGTGTGCAGCCAGCGCTGGAATGGTGGAAGGTGGGAATCGCTCCTCAAAATGAGAGGGTAACACAGTCCCAAACCTCCCTCCAGCAGTTCACTGCAAGTGCCTTGATAAGCCTTAATGAAATTAAAGCCCGTGTGTCAGTATTATTATACTGATCACAAAGCCCTGTGCATTCAGCAGCCTTCTCCAGGCACCTGCAGAAGAATGAAGCCATTATCTACCAGCAGCTGCCTGAGCAACACTGGCATTCTGTGATTTGGGGTCTCAAAAACACAGAGCAGGAACACAGCTCCTCCAGTCTTCCCAGAGAGAGCCAGAACACAGAAGCCTTATCCCAGTTATAAAATATTCCATACTGTGTATAACCTACATAGCAAAGAACATGCCTGATATTTCTGACAGGGAAAAATGTGCTGTTCTTGCATCAAGCTACACTCGCAAGCCAAGTGACCAAATTCAGGCACACAAATATCAAGCATCATCTTGAGAATAGGAAGCCTGGATATATCCCCTCCAACATTCTCCTGCCTCAGCATATTTCAGCTGAAAGCCATTTCCAAGTGACTTTCATGTCTTCCCAGGCATGTTCTGCCTGGAAGACCTGTACAAGGACAAGATCTCCTGCTAAACCTGCTCCTGAATTTACCAAAATTCTCCTTTCCCCCCCTTCCATGCTGGCAGCACTTACTCCAGTATGATGTTGTTGATATCCTGAGTGAAGAATCTCTGTTTGCCTTCTCCCTCAGCAGCCCTGGCAGCCTGGAAGTTGGTAAATAACACAAGTCAGCAGCAGTTCACAGATGGCACAAGCAACTGAGTGTTTTCTAAACCACCACAGAAATAATGCAAAACAAAGCACAGTTTTATTCCATACACTGCACCACCCAAAAGCTGCCACAATTGACAGGAAAAGGGAGATAGTGCCCTGTTCTCTTACAATTCCCCAGTTCAAGTCCAACCCTGACCTGGTAACACCACGTCCTACCACAGACCTTCCCATTCTGGATTCTCCCCTCTAGATGCACTGTATTTACTACTCTGGAGGGAAGATTCCTCCTTTTAATGGGACAAAGGAGATGGCGGAGCAACTGGCTTCTTTAGCAAACTTCCCATGGGAAGAAAAACAGTTTCAGGGCATGGCTTTAACTTCACAGTAGAGCTGTTGGATTGAGCAATGTGAGCACAGAGCTGGAACACACAGCCTGGAACAGGAAAAATCATCCTAAGCACATTTAATGAGGGTTGACAAGACTCATCACCAGGTTTTCTAGATCAATCTGGAAACTAAGCCAAGAAACCAACAGAAAGAGTCACAGCCACAGGGGATGTGTTATTCCCAGTTAACACCATGGAAACAACAAGAAAAAGTCCTGGTCAGGAAGCTTCCTGAGCTATGACTGCAGCTCACACTTGCTGCCCAAAAAAATCACACCCATGAAAAATATGTCCAGCAGGAAAATAATTCCACGAGATGAATGAGATAGTAGCAGATTGCCAAGAGATTTAAGTCTCTTCTGAGCGCGGATATAAACAAAACTGGGATTCATCACAAGACAGCACATCCAGAAAGTGAAAAGGAGACCAGGAGAGGGCATGATTTTGAAACCCCCTAATTTGCCATTCCAAAGTTGGCAAGCAGTTAATTCATGCCCAGAAGGTGCACATTCCTCTCTGCCAGCAGCAGGTCACAGACAGCTGGTGATATCAAAGAAAAAGGCTCAATGCTAAGGAGAATCCTCAACAGGAAAACTATTTTAGGAAGAGAGGAGACAGTTAAAGTGGAATCAGTTCAAATAGAAGAGGAAATGCCTGGAAGCTCCATTTAACACGGGAGATGCTCCCACCTGCTGGGAAGAGACTTGGCTCTCAGACAGAGGTACGGCACCTCTTCATTCCCACCTGCAACAGAGTCACTGTCCCAAAATCCTGACACAGAGATTGTTAAGTCTTATCTCTTCCTTCGTTTCTTTTCCTAACATACACAGTTCAGCAACAAAAAATCTAAGCAGGAAAATGTGTGGCTAATCTGCTATTATACTGTCTTGAAACACAGCAACAGCTAACCTGATATCATGGGAGCCTCCAAAATATTGTCCTTTAACTCAGATATATTTAGAAACAGCTGTTTTGGTGCTTTCTGAAATAGAAACATCCACAAAGAGCCCGTTCTTTTTATCAGCTGTGGCAATACTTTCTTCAATTCCTCCTTCCCCTCTATCTACTCACCCCCAGTGTGTAATTTCTCAGCAGAACACTTCTCTAACAGCAGTTTATCTTCAGTAACAGGAGTTATTCAGTATCTCTTACTTAGTAAGAGGTGCTCTAAACTGATGTGCCCCAGAGGGCAAAACACACACCACCACAGAGGTCCAAGAGCAAGTTTATGACTTGAAATCAATGTTCAAAAACACACCAGGAGCAGGAGCAAAACATCTCAGCACTTGTTGACAGGCTGGTGGTGTCAGCCCTCACACCAGAGAAGCCCCACAAATCTGAAAGCACTCTGACATGCCAGGAGAGGAATCCCTGACCAGCACCCAAAGTTTTCCTTCTCCAAAACAGACTGGAGTGCCCCAAAGCACAGCACATTTGGGAGAAGATGAGTCCCACAGGAGTCCAGCTGCAGGAGGAGCTACTGGTGAAAAGACAGAGGATCACCTTTCTAAAAATTAATATATTCCACTCTCTAAGTTGTATCTCAACACTGAGCTGTTAAGGTGGGTAACGGACTCCAATTGCCAGGGGAGCAGCTCCAATGTGGGAGATGTCAAATGGTACCCTGTGAAGGCATCTGCCTGTGTGTGACATGGGAAACAGTTTCAGCAAACCCTCAAGCCCCATCTACAGGGCTTTCCAGGCCTTCTCACACTGTAGAACTTGGTGATGCTTTCCAGATGCATCCTCTTATTTTACCTACAGAGCATTGTGCAACACTTTGCTGTCCCAAGCAGCACAGCACATTAAAGATATTATGGTGGAATTTGTCCTTGTCATGGTTTAACTCCAGCCTGCAACTCAGCCCCACAGAGCCACTCACTGCCCTTTCAAGGGATGGGGGAAAGAATCAGAAGGGCAAAAGTGAGAAAACTCATGGGTCTATCTAAAGAGCTTATAGAGAAAGCAAAAGCCACGTAAGCAAAGCAAAACAAGGAATTCATTCCCCTTTCCCCTCAGCAGGCAGGTTTTCAGCCATCCCCATGAGAGCAGGGCCACATCACATGTAACACTGACTTGGGAAAACAAACATCTCCCCTCTTCCTTCTCCTTCCCCCAGCTCTGTACACTGAGCATGACTCCACGTTTCTGGGATACCTCTGTGCTCAGCTGGGATCAGCTGTCCTGGCTGTGTCCCCTCCCAGCTCCTTGTGCACCTCCAGCCCCCTCACTGGCACTGTGGGGTGAGGAGCAGCACTGTGTAAGCACTCACTGCTCAGCCATAATAAAAACCTCCTTGGGTTATCAAAAGTATTTTCAGCAAAAATCCAAACCAGCCCCAGAGAGAATGACAGAATGTGCTGAGTTGGAAGGGACCCACAAGGACCATCAAGTCCAATCCTGTTCCTGCTCAGAACTATCCCCAAGAGTCATATCCTGTGCCCCAGAGGATCATCCAAATGCTCCTGGAGCTCTGGCAGCCTTGGGGCTGTGCCCACTGCCCTGGGGAGCCTGTTCAGTGCCCAACCACCCTGTGGAGGGAGAACCCTTTTCTAAAATCCAGCCTAAAGCTCCCCCGACACAGTTCAGGCCTCAAGTCTCCCCCACAGAGAAAAGATCAGTGCCTGCCCACTGATACCGTGGAGAAAATTAACTCCACCTCAGCCCAAAACAGCCCTCCAGCCCCACTAGTGCACATTTAGGTTCATTGATGTTAAACTGACTTTGGAAATTACCTCTTGCATCAGGTCCATACTTTGCCAAGAGAGGTAAGGAAGGAATCCTGACAGGCGTGGTACATTCAGTACACAATAAGGCCCAGACTTTGACATCCCCTGACATCTGGGCCTTCGAGAATGTGCCTTAGAGTGTGACACAAAGGGGTGACCCCAGTGGCACTGCAAAACTGTCCCAGTGGAATGTTCTCTGTCCCTGCCACACAAACCCAGCAGAGCTGTCCCCTCTCCAGTGACTAGCAGGGCCAGTGTCCCCTCCCTGCCATACCTGAGCCAGCTCTTTGATGCGTTTCTCCAGAGGGACTGGGAGGCCTTCAGGGAGGGATGGCGGCTGCTTGAAATCCTGCTCCAAGCCTGTGCCACCAGGATCGCTCCCATCCTCCACATCAGGGAAGGGGCTGCCCTCTGGGGACTCGCTGAGGAGCCTCTCCAGGTCCAGGTCACTCAGAGAGTCCATGGCTGTGGCTGCCTGGAGCAGGTCGGTGTCACTGGCGTGGCCGAAGAGTGAGAGCAGAGGGTCCGGCATCGCCTCCGCCTCCCTCGGGCCCGCAGGGTCTGCTGGGGAAGGAGCCACCACTTTCTGCTCTTCATCTTTTTTCTTCTGAGCATCCTTCTCCTTCTGAAACTTCTTCAGCATCTCTTTGACACTGAGGGCTCCAGAGTATTTCTTCTTCTTCTTCTCCTTACTTGCATTTAATGCTGTGAAGCTGCAAACAAAGTATGGAGGAGGAAAGGGAACTGAGCACAAGCCCAAGGAGCAAACTGATACCTTCGCCCCACTTCACCAATTCCCTGGAAAGTCTTAGCCAATTACACCAGCAAAAGTGTTCTACAGCCTCTTAAGGTCATGCTGCCTGTTCAGCACTGAGAAAGGAAGGCTGTCCTGCCTCACTGCAGAGAGGTGCTGGGGCTTAAACCACCTCCGCCAAGCTATATTTTTATTTAGTTACATGTATTATTCCAGCAGGGAAGACTGGGAAATGCGCAAGCCACAAGTGCACAGGAACTGAAGCAAGAGAGAACCTGATGAAGCTTTTTGCCTAGTAAAACCAGGAGAGCAAATTCCTTTTCTTTGCTTGCTACGAAGGAATCGCACACTGGCGGTACCATGTCACAACCATGGTGTTGCCCAAAAGCAGATCCATGCAGGGAAAAAGAAATCACAAAGAATATTTACAGGAAGAAGGAAAAAAAAACCAGCAGGAAAATGTAGGAAAACAGTCAAAAGCAACAGATATAGACAATGAAACAGAAAGGCCAGGCAGACAAAAGCAAGGGCAGAGCAACAGCACAAGATGACTCAGAACAAAACGAAAACCCACTCACTTTACAGCCTAAAAGCTGCAAAAAAGCTGAGCACTCATCCAAGAAACACTTTGGGCAAGAATACAAATGCCCAGCCTTGCAACACAGCCTTCTAAACTCTCCCTCCCTGCCAGCCTGGCACTTCTATGGCCCCGAGTCCAAGCCCTTCCCACCTGCCTTTCCTCTCACAACTTTTTCCCAACAGTTGTTATCTTTCTCTCCACTCTCAGTATCTATTCCCAGCGTTGGTATCTAAACAGACTCCAACAAACATCAACACTGCAGCCAGCTGTGCCTGTCTTTGCTTGGATACTCCTGCTGTGGAGCTGTGCTCCTTCCCTGATCATCACCTGCCTTTCTTTCCCACTTTGGAAGCAATGGGGGGTTTCCTGCCAGTGTTTATGCAAAGTGCATTCAGGCCACCCCACACTGCAACAGGTCCTACTGAGCCACCCTGAAGCAAGCTGTCAAGCAGCCAGAATTCCCTCCTCCACCTCCTTACCCAGCTTTTGGAAACTTGGACTTTTTGGATTTCTTTTCCTTGTCGTAAGAATCATCTTTTTTCTTCTTCTTCATTTTTTCACCTCCATCTTTCAACTTCCGCTTCTGCAGAGGGTTAAAGCCAAGTCACAATCAGAGTCTCCCACAACACTACCAGCATTCCCAGAGACACTTTGGGACCTTTCCCAAGAATTTCAAAACACTGGACACGTTAACCCAACCCCCTTACATCTGTCACCATGGTTCTGGCACACGTTGCCTTTGACAGCACACCCAGCTTCTACTCTTCACCACCACGCCAAGTGACTTCCAGGGTGACAGGCAGGTGCTGTCACCTCTGCTCTAGGAACCAGGCACCAGAGTTTCATCCATGCCAGACATGCTTCATTTTACTATGAAATATAGGGACACAATGGGATTTCAAGCGCTCATCCCTATTCTGCACACACCAAGTCACAAATCTCTTCCACTCTGAATGTCAACACACTTTCATGGAGTGAGTTCTGACAGAGGAAATAATTGAAAAAGCTGCCCTGCTGACCTTGGGACACTTCTTCTTCTTCTCTTTGACATAATCATCCTCAGACTCAGACGCCTGACGGAACTGCAGCGTCCCTGAGTTGATGTAAAACCCCCCATACTTTGTAGTAAGAGAAGCAGGAACAAGCTCATCGTACTGGAAACAACAGAGAACAGTTTATTGGCACCGTAAGTTTTGTTACTTTATCCCATAGCTGAGCTGTTTGGAAAATGGAGTGGGATTCATGGAATCACAGAATATCCCGAGTTGGAATGGACCCACAGGGATCATCAGTCCAACCCCTGGCCCTGCCCAGGACACCCCAACAGTCCCACCCTGGCCCTGACAGCGTTGTCCAAATGCTCCTGGAGCTCCGGCAGCCTTTGTGTTGTGTCCACTGCTCTGGGGAGCCTGTTCAGTGCCCAAACACCCTCTGAGGGAAGAACATTCCCTGATATCCAGTCCAACCCTCCCCTGACTCATCTTCATGCCATTCCCTCAAGTCCTGTCACTGGTCACGAGAGTGAAGAGATGGTGCTCCCCCAAGAGCCGACAAGGCTGTGGAAGGCAGAGCAGCATCCTCCTGCCCCAGAATCTCTCATTCCTCAGCACTGGCACACTCCTGGCTGATCCTCAGGTGCCAGCTCAGCCCCCAGGCCGTCCCTTTTACCCATCCTCACACCCACCGCAGCACTCACAGCTTCAGAGTTATCGATGAAGGAGTCAGACTCGTCGTAGCCGTACCCCATATCAATCAGGTCCTGAATCCGGTCCTTCCTGCGTCTCTTCCCCCCCTACACAAGCAAAGACTGACACTGTGATCATCTCCCTTTTACAGCTACCACTGCCCCAGTACCGGACACAGACAATGGCTCCAGGACAGCAAAGAGAATGAGCTGCAGCAGAACCAAACCAGGGTTAACACATCCCACTGGACTCTCAGGGTGTGGTAAATCCAGTTTTAGGCCTTTTCATACAGAACCAAAACAGTACAGCCAAATTAAACAAACCACTGCCTGCCAAGACGACTTAATGACAGCGGGTTTCATGCTGAACTGGGTCTGCACCCCTTCAACATTGCTGCCAGGGCTCTTCCCTATGGATTGCTCTTCCATAACTGCTACACAGGGAGTACAGACTTGGTAGTACAGGCACCACACACACATGGAGTGCGTTAGGGTGACCCATGAGTCACATTTGTATCACAAGACAACATACAACTCGCTACCCAGAGGTGCCAGTTGTAAAACACAACGTAGTTTTATTGCAGAAACGAGAGGAAGAACAGAAAGAAACAGGTAAGACAGCACTGCCCTGAGGGCAGTGGATTCACCACAGCCCTGTGCTCAGAGGCTTGGCAGATTCCATCCTGCCACAGCAACAAGGCCTAGAAATGAATTTTTGCTTAAGGAAATTAAATTTTATCAACTACAGTAAGTGATTTGCCACTCACTTTAATTCATGTCATTTGCTTTAATCAGGTACATCTGACTTAAGAACGAATCTGAACTATTTTTGCAGCCCTGAGACAGAAAAGGAACATAAAAACCAGCATGTGCCAGCCAGGATAAAGGACTGGGGGAGAAGAGGAACCTGAGAGCCAGGGAACACTAAGCAGCACTGCCCACCCCCAGGAATAACAGCAGAGAAAGAACAAACACCTACATATTTTTCTTCAAACTTCCTTGCAAGAGCCTCCACTTTGTGCCTTTCCTTTTCCTCATCATTAAAAGGATCAGTTGGGTCTTTCTTCTGTAAAAATAAAAGAGACAAAACCATCAGAGCCAATGCTGCCAACAAAACACCAGGAATTAAACCCATCCCGACTGGAGCACCAGACAAATCAGCCTTTGGGACAGGCTTTGGGACAGTGCTGTTCCATATCTTCCTCAGTGACAGGGACAGGGGGATCACAACCCTCAGCGTGTTCGGAGATGGCACCAAGCTGTGTGGGGTGGTTGACTCACCTAAAGGGTGGGATGGGGCATCCACAGGGACTTGGATAGGTTGGAGATGTGGGACCATGGGAACCTCTCAAGTCCTGGGAGAACGATCTGAGGGTGTTGGTGGGTGAGGGGCTGGACATGCCCCAGCTGTGTGCCCTGGGCTGATCTCACAGTGAGGACAGCAGGGGAGGGGGGGTTCTGCCCCTCTGCCCCCTCAGGTGAGACCCCACCTGCAGAGATGCCCCCAGACATGGGGGAACCAACAGCACAAGGACATGGAGCTGCTGGAGAGAGTCCAGAGGAGGCCACGGAGATGCTCCCAGGGCTGGAGCCCCTCTGCTCTGGAGCCAGGCTGGGACAGCTGGGGAGGTTCACCTGGAGAAGAGAAGGCTCCAGGGAGACCTGAGAGCCCCTTCCAGGGCCCAAAGGGGCTCCAGGAGAGCTGGAGAGGGACTTGGGACAAGGGATGGAAGGACAGGACAAGGGAGAATGGCTTCCTACTGCCAGAGGGGAGGGTTAGATGGGATACTGGGAAGGAATTCTTGGCTGTGAGAGTGGGGAGGCCCTGGCCCAGGTTGCCCAGAGAAGCTGTGGCTGCCCCTGAATTCCTGGAAGTGTCCAAGGCCCGGTTGGACAGGGCTTGGAGCAACCTGGGCTAGTGGAAGGTGTCCCTGTGCATGGCAGGGGGTAGAATAAGATGGGCTTTAAGGTCCCTTCCCACACAAACTACTCTGTAATTCTGAGAGTGTCTCTGTTTTGGGTGCTCTATCAACTAGTTCTGTACCTGTCTCTGCTTCTCCCAGCTCCCAAAAAAACTCTAAAAATAAGCAGCATTAAACATTACCTGACTGCTAACAGTTCTGAAGAGCAACAGTAAAAATTAGTAGAATCCCAGTAAGTTTCTTTCCATAGAAAACCACTCATAACACAAAGTTTAGATTCTACAGGAGTGTGCATATCAGTGTGTCCTGAGAAATGGCTTTTGACAGCAAAGAGAACTGTCAGATAACACCTGAAAGCACCACATCCCCCACACAGGAGGAGATACCAAGGACTGAAGTGAAAATATTGATGTGCAACAGAGCACAGTCCTCAAAACGATACAGCCACATACCACAGAAACAACCCTCCTTTGGTGCTCTTTGGAAAAGAGCAGCCCAGGTACCGAACCCCACTTCAGATCAGACCATTCCAAACTAAACAGGTTTTACATCCCACAGCCTGCCAGCAACACAACACCTTTCCAACACGAAATTCCAGCCAAGGCAAAGGAGTGACACAGTGTGGCCTGACACGGAGCCCTGCCTGGACGCCAGTTCTCCTGCCCGTGGGATGTTCAAGTATCCTCCTCCCCGCTCAAGGCAAACACAGAACCACCTCCCAAAGCAGCAATGCTGAGACAGGCATGGCACAGGTTCCCAGAGGCCAGGAGGGCACTCACCTTGTCACCTGAGGAGCTCCCTTTGACCCTCCCCCGACAGCTCTTGAGCAGGTCTGGGTAGAAGAACTCAGGGCAGCGCTTGTGGTCGGGCTCGAAGAGGGTCAGTGTGATCCGCACGGCCGTGGCCGCCGGCTCGGACTCTGGGGGCTGCTCCCCGTCCTCCCTGCGGGACCTCTTGAGGAAGCTGCTGCTCAGGGGGCCGTGCAGGGTGGTGAACGACACCCTGTGGGGCTCTGTCATGGCTCTGTCCAGGGCTCACCAGCCCTCACGGCATCGTTCCCTCTGCATCAGGGAAGGGCTGTCCGGCTGCACGGAGGGATGTCACCGCTGGCTGAGGATGATGGTGGGTGTTGGCAGCCGGACAAGTCCTTTGGTTTGGGAGTTTTCCTGGGAAATGACAGAGGGCTGTGCTGCCAGCGCCTGCTGCAACTGTTAGAGAGAAAGAAAGAGTAAGTCAGTCCTTGCAGCAGAATTCCCTCCAGCGCTGGCAGCCCCCCACTGCCCCTCCTGTCCATCCCCAGGTCTCCCTCCTCACACCACACCGCTCCATGTGTAAGGGCTGAAGGAAATCCAACTGCCAGGGAGCCAAAACAGCCCCGCCAGACGGTCTGTGACAAGGCCCAGCATCCCCGGGCACAAACACCGGCCTGGGGCTGCACCTCCCGGGGCCGCGGCTGCGCTCGGGCCGCCTGTTCTGCCGCTGCACGGAGGGCCGGACACCGCGGTGAGCGGGTGCGGGCGCTGAGCGGCCCCGAGGCGGCGGCGGCGCCGCTGCCCCCCCCCCCCCTCACTCACCCGCCGCTCGCGGCCGCCCCGGCCCCGCTCCGGCCCCGCGCCCGCGTCACGTGGGCGGTGCTACCCTCGCGCCGGGGCCGCGCGCGCCGCGGCCAATCACCGGGCGCCGCTGCGGCCACGCCTCACGCGGAGGGTCCGCCCCAGGGCACGTGATCAGGGCGGACCAATCACCGCCGCCGGCACCGCCCCGTTCCGGCAGCCCCCGCGGCGCGGGAGGGAGGGGCGGCAACATGGCGGCGAGGGCGGCCCGGGGGCCCTCGGGCAGCGGCCGAGGCACCGCCGGCGCTGAGCGGCGCCAGACCCGCTGGGCACCCGCGCCCGGCGCTGCGAGGATGAATCGGGAGGGGTGTGAGGCGGTGGCAGCGGCGGCTGTTCGAGGCTCTCGGAGCGACTGCCCGCGTCCCCGTCACTCACCGAGCAGCGCTCGGTGCAGCCCGATAGAAGTCGATGGCGTGAAGCCTTTAGGAAGCAGCGTTCGTCCTCAGAGCTTCTCACGTCCCAGGAACAAGCTCAAGTTTATTCCGTGGGATGAAATACAACTTAGGGAATGTGTAACTATAAGGGGAAACAGTTACACAATACAACCAAAGAGGGGATGTTGTGGACAAGGCTGGAGGCACTGGGACCCCCGGAGTGCTGTGCTGGAAGACCCCGAATGCGGGATGACAAACTGCCAGCGGACCCTGAACCAGTTTGGACTGGCTGCTCCAGCTGGGTGTGCTGGGAGACGATGGGATCCATCCCAGGGTACTGATGGAGCTGCTGATGCCATCGTGGGACTGCTCTGGTATTTTTCAGCGGTTCGAGGAGTCCGGAGAGATTTCTGTTGACTGGAAGCTGGCAAATGTCCCAGTTTTCAAGCAGGAAAAAAGGAAGACCCTAGAACCTCCAAGCCTGTCAGTCTCCATTCAGTGCTTGGTAAAATTATGGAGAAGGTTTTTTAGGGAGTTACTGAAAAACACTCAGAGACAAGGCAGTCATCAGTCACAGCTGGGGGTGCTCACAGGGGGAAGGTCCTGCTTTACCTGTCTCGTTTCCATTTGGGACAACTCAGGCATCAGTGTCATAGAGTCACAGGGTGGAAGGGACCACGGTGGGTCATCTGTTCCCACCTCCCTGCTCCAGCCCGGTCATCCCACAGTACATGGCACAGGATTGTGTCCAGGAGGTTCTGGAATATCCCCAGTGAGAGACACTCCACCCCTTCCCTGGGCGGCCTGTTCAGTGCTTGGTCACTGCACAGCAAAGTTCCTCCTCATGTCCAGGTGGAACTTCCTGGGCACCAGTTCCTGCCCGTTCCTCTTGTCCCATTGCTGGGCCCCCCTGAGCAGAGCCTGGTCCATCCTCTGCCCCCTCCCTGCAGACCCTGACACACACTGGGGAGATCCCCTCTCTGGAGGCTGAACACCCCCAGCTCCCTCAGCCTTTCCTGCTCCCAGGGATGCTCCATCCCTTCAGCATCTCTGCAGCCTCTACTGGACCCGCTCCAGGAGCTCCATGTCCCTCCTGTCCTGAGGAGCCAGAGCTGGACTCAGCACTGCAGATGTGCCTCCCAGGGCTGAGCAGAGAGGCAGGATCCCCTCCCTGACCTGCTGGAAATGCCCTTCCTCACACACCCCAGGATCCCACTGTCCCCTGTCCCCCCCAGACACACTCCTGGCTCAGGGACAGCTGGTGTCCACCAGGACCCCCAGGTCCTACTCCTAGAGCTGCTCCCCAGCAGGTCACCCCCAGCCTGGGCTGGTCCCTGGGGTTGTTCCTTCCCAGGTACAGGACCTGCACTTGCCCTTGTTGAATTTCAGAAGGTTCCTCTGCCCGTCTCCAGCCCATTGAGGCCCCTCTGAAGGGCTGGATCAGCCACTCCAGCTTCGTGTCAAAGCCATCGAGGGAAGACAGTAGATATGGTGCCTTGGGGTTTTAGTAAAGCTTTTGATACCATCTCTCCTGGTCTCCTGGGTAGTCCGGCCCCCTCAGCTCCACAAGTGCCCCTTGCACTGGCTGAGCAGCTGGCTGAGCTCAAAGGGTCACAGTAGATGGGCTCACATCAGGATAGTCACCAGTGGGACTCCCCAGGGCTCAGTTTGAGGACTGGTGCCTTTGAGTGTTTTATAAATCATCCAGATGCAGGAATGCAATGTACATTAAGTGGAAGGAGCTGTGGGGTCCCTCAGGGTAGAGGAGCCTTACAGAGACCTAGGCAGTCATCCCTCATGTGGTGTTTAACAGGAGCAAGTGCTGGGTTCCACACCTGACACAGGTTACACACACGGTTTGGGGGATGAGAGGCTGGAGAGCAGCCCAGCAAACAGACCTGGGGTTTGGGTCAGTTGAATCAGAGTCAGCAGTGGCAGCCAAAAGGGCCAAGTGTATCCTGGGGTTCAGCTGGTCGAGGGAGGGGATTGTCCTGCCCCACACTGCACTTTGACAGGAAGCTGAACGTGAGCCAGAGTGTGCCCAGGTGGCCAAGAAGGCCAATGACATCCTGGCCTGTATCAGGAACAGTGTGGCAGCAGGAC
>JAWWLV010000035.1:1521910-1544390 GCA_035041135.1 Platyrinchus mystaceus
CATATCTGGAGGCAGCTCTGCAGGTGGGGTCTCACCTGAGGGGGCAGAGGGGCAGAATCCCCCCTCCCCTGCTGCCCCCGCTGTGGGATCAGCCCAGGGCACACGGCTGGGGCATGTCCAGCCCCTCACCCACCAGCCGCACGTACCATGTCTGTGCCATACACTGGGGAGGTCATCTTGATCTCCCAGAAGTGCTGCCCGTCTGCCAGTTCCTTGTTGCCGCGGATGGCAGCGGTGCCACAGCTGTACTCCATGTGGAAGTTCACCTTGCGGTTGTCACACGTCAGCAGGGTGGCCGTCGACTTGTTCAGGTCATCCCACACCCAGTCGAAATCTGCTGAGGATCACAGAGAGCACAGGCACAGGTAAAGATCCTCAGGGAGTGATCCCCAAGCCAAAGCACAGCGGGACATTGTTTTGAAGGCTTGTTGGGGTTTTCATGTGTAATTTTTTTATCGTTTAAGAGGGTAAATCTTAAGCTGTGAGTTGTTTGAGTGCCACCAGGGATGGTTCAGTGCTCCCAAACTGTCAGCATCCTCCAGTCCCCACTCTGGCTCAGCAGACTCAGCAGAGCCTCCCTTCTCCTTTCACTCCCCATGGGCTCAGGGGGTGGCTCTGCCATGCCATGGCTCTCTCAGCCAGCCCAAGTCCACCCTGTGTTCCAAGCACACCATGCCGGGCATCCTGCCAACATTCCAGGGATCAGGAGAGCCCTAAGCACCGGGGCCTGTTTCACTGGTGGCCTAAGCCGGATCAGAAAGCAGGTCCCCAGAGGTGAAACTCTGACGCCTTAACAGGTTCAGCTCTGAGCCCTGGGAACACGACAGCAGGCACAGGCTGTAATCCTCCTCCAGGGCCTGGGGATGTAAACAAAGGAGCAGCACTGTGGGACAGGGGCAGGAGCCGTGCTGGGGTGCAGCCCCTGCCCCCCAAGCGAGCACAGGGGGCACAGGCAGCCCTTACACTCATCCTCCTCCCCGCAGCGGCAGTCCCGGACACGGTGCAGAGCGCGCAGGCTGGCGCAGAACGGGGCCTCACTCTGGTTCTCACAGTTGCAGAAGGACTCTCCTGTCACAGGGACGGCACTGGGGATGGAAGGAGACAGGGAGGAGAACTCTGGCTCCGAGTCCGAGTCGCTGTGCTGCTGGGAGAACAGGGAACGGTCACTGGGGAGAACAGGGAACGGTCACTGCTGGGTGTCCCCAGCATGGCCAGCCAGGCTGGCACTGCTCTGCTGTACCCAGGGAGTGTGGGGACCTCCCCAGGCTTGTGCCACATCACAGGGAGGCTTTGCACATGGAATTACCCTGCTCTGGGACATGGATAGTGTCTGCTGAGCTGCAGGGACCTTTCAGCACTTACACCATATGTATGTTCTTTGTGCCTTCCAGGGGCAGGAGCTGTCACAGCAGGGTCACAGCCCAAGTCTGTGACACACATTTTTAAGCAAACTCTGTGCTAAGGCTTTGGCTTTCAGTGGCAAGTTCCAGGCAGCTGGAGACCAGCTGAGCACTGCCTGGAGAGCCTGGGGGCTAAGAAGAGCCAGGGAGGCACAAAAGCCAAGGAGGAAAAAGGAGAGGAAGGCAGAACAAAGGGGAGCCAGTTCAGCTCCTCAGGCCAGTGCTGCAGACAGGCCCACAGGGAACCTACAGCAGCATTAAAGGGCTTTTGTTTACTTTCACCCTTGAACACAAAAATTTGATTTACTGTTCCCCAGTGCCAGGAGACCAAAGTGTCCCTGCACTGGACACTGTGGGAGTCACAGCCCCATCTTGCTCCTGTGTTATGGAAAGTTTGGTTTTGCCTCTTACTGCTATAGCAGCAAGTTTCTCTGGGTTTACACACTGCTCAGGTGTACCTGCTCGTTATTCACCCTCATGGCAGACTTTGTAAGGGGTATTTAACAACAAAAATCCTTTAAACTCATATTTTTGTAGCTGTGTAAGACAGAGGGAATTGAAATCAGGCTTACACATGTCCTGCCCAGCCCTCCTCCTCTAGCTTGGAGACTCAAGAGAATGAGTTCTGTCTTTGCTAACTTCTAACTTCCCTAACTACTGAAATCCAGTCGTTCCTGTGACTGCAAGAACTGAAAGCTGCTCTGACTGCAGAGAAAATGCTCATTTTCTGGGAGCACAGGGTCTGGGTTTGGACACTGTGCTCTGGAAGTGTCCTCATGGCTTCAGCCTGGCTCCGAAGCTCCTGGAGCAGCTCCTTGTGTCCCCACCTCTGCACAGGGAACTCAGCTCACACACTCAGAAATTAGGATGGCAGAGGTGAATCAAAGTCCCTCCTCACACTGTTTCAGTGGCTGCTTTTGCTGCTGTGTTCCCATCTCCAGCACACCTGGATGTGCATGTTACAGAGCAGGAAACGTTAAGGGCACTTTGAAGATACCCGAGCCTGTAACTTCACAGGCTGAAGCTGCCCTGCTCCCTCCCAGCCCCACACAGCCCAGGAGGGAGCAGCCAGCTGGACTGGGGAACTGATCCACTTCAAACACATATCTAGAGCTCTACTTTCAAAGGATATTTAAGAATATTGTACGTACTTTATGTATGACAGACACATTCTATGCTTAAAAAAAGCATTTAGCTTACACAGAACCACAGAGAGTGCTGAGCTGGAAGGGACCCACAAGGGTCATCAAGTCCAACCCTGGCCCTGCACAGGACCATCCCCAGCAGTCACACTCTGTGCCCCAGAGGATCATCCAAACCCTCCTGGAGCTCTGGCAGCCTTGGGGCTGTGCCCACTGCCCTGGGGAGCCTGTTCAGTGCCAACCACCCTCTGGGGGAAGAAGCTCTTCCTGAGATTCAACCTGACCCCGCCCTGACACAGCTCCAGCCATTCCCTGGATCCTGTCCCTGGTCTCCACAGAGCAGAGCTCAGGGCCTGCCCCTCCTCTGCCCCTGCCCAGGAAGTTGTGACTGCAGTGAGGTCTCCCCTCAGTCTCCTCCAGCTGAAAACACCAAGTGCCCTCAGTGTCCTCACACCGCTTCCTCTCCAGGCCCTTCCCCGTCTTCATTGCCCTCTTTGGACTCTCTCTAATGAGTTCAGATCTTTCCTATATTGTGGTGCCCCAAACTGCCCCAAAATTGCAGGTGAGGCTGCCCCAGGTCAGAGCAGAGTGGGACAATCACATCAAATATTCCTAAATCTCTTGTGCTTTGGGCCAGTTCTGCTGCTTAGTTACAGAGACCTTGCCTGTGTCAGGCAGAAGAACACTCCCCCCGAGCCCCCAGCCCGTCCTACCTGCCCGTCGGAGTCGTACCCCCAGCCGCGTGTGCTGGCCCTGCCGTCGGCCTCGCGCCGGACCCCGCTCAGGACGAAGTGCCAGGCGCGGCTGCTGCGCGGGCGCCGTGCCATGGTGCTGCCAGAGAGGTAGGCTGGGGAGAGGGACAGGGTCACACAGGGCTGCCCATCCCATGGCCACCTCCAGGCTGTGCCACTGCCACCCCCAACCCCCCCCACCCTCCACCCCCCACCCCCCGTCACCAGCCACATCTGCACAGCCTCAGCTGATCCAAAGGAGGCTCCATCCCCATCAAGAGCCTCTGCAAACCTCAACCTGCTGCTCTGGGCAGGGTCAACTTCCCCCCTCCCCCGAGCCCAGGTGTTCAGATGGCTCCCAGAAATGCTCCCGAGACCCCGGCAGTGGCAGCAGCTGCCTCTCTGCAGGGCACGGATCCAGCACCCATGGATCCAGCTCCCCCTCTTCTGGGGAGCCTCAGGGATGACAGAACCACAGAAGAGTTTGGGTTGGAGGGACCGTAGAGCTCATCTCATTCCATCCCCTGCCATGGGCAGGGACACCTTCCATTAGAGCAGGCTGCTCCGTGACATGGCCTGGGACCCTCAGGCAGTGTCCTGGCTCTGTGCCCCTGCACTGCTGTGGCCCCCCACAGCCCCTGTGCGGGTCTGTCTGCGGGAAGTGTTTGTCCACCTGCAGCTGGGGAGGGAACACTCTGCTCTCAGCGCTTCGGGCAGGGGAGAAACCACTTTCCTTCTTGCTGGAGGGAACCCAGCCTTGTCACAGACCTGTCCTGACTTGCCTCACGGGAACAGACAGAAGGGAAGATGCTGATCAGATTTCCAAAGGCGCCTTCCTGTGCACATCCTGACAGCTCACACCGGCCCCAGCCACCACACAGGAGCGTTGCCCTGAATGTGACAGGGAAACCTCAGCTTCCAGTCTCATTTCCCTGAAGTTTATCTTTGCAGGGATCAACTCCCCACCAAGAGGCACCCAGGGGTGTAACCCCCCAGCCATCCCCTGAACCTGCTCCCTCAGCTCAGCCTCTGGGGCTGCAGATCCTGCAGACCTGCAGTGGGTCAGCCCCAAGCCAGGGCTGCCATAAAGCTCCTGTCCCTGCTCTTCCTGTGTCTCAGTCCTGACTTGGGCCAACAGCTCCCGGAAAAGCAGGACAAGTCAAGCCACGGGCAGTTGTGCAAGTGCCCCTGGATGTTCTGAAGGGCCCTGGGCATCCCACCTGCTGATATCAGGTGGCAGTCAGCTTGGCAACCCCTGCCAAGCACAACCATGGGGGAAGCACCTACAACCACAGCAGAAACTCTCTCCAGCTCTGAACAGCACCCACAGCAGCCCCACAGCACACTCCGCTCCCCCAGCCCTTTGCTAAGGTTGGGGCTCCCTAACAGGGCCTGACCACCCTTTCAGGGAAGAAACTTTCCCAATAGCCATCTAAATCTCCTCTGGCACAGCTTGAGGCCGTTCCCTCTCCTCCTGTCCCTTGTTCCCTGGGAGCAGAGCCCTACAACCCCCGGCTCCCCCTTCCTGTCAGGGAGTTGCAGAGTGAGAAGGTCCCCCTTGAGCCTCCTTTTCTCCAGGCTGAGGCCCCCCCAGCTCCCTCAGCCGCTTTTGGTGCTCCAGCCCCTTCCCAGCTCCGTTCCCTTCTCTGGACACGCTCCAGCTCCTCAATGGCTTTGTTGTTATGAGGGGCCCAGCACTGCCCCAGGGGCTGGAGGTGCCTCAGCAGTGCTAGCACAGGGACGGGCACTGCCCTGGACCTGCTACCGCACCAGTGCCAACACAAAACATCCCTCACCCCTGAGGGGCCCCAGGCCCGCCGAGGCCTCTCCGTGTGCCGGAACCGGGACCGCACAGCGCCCGCTCCCCGCACAGCGCTTCCCCACGCCCGGCCCGGCCACCTGACCGCGGGGCAGCCGCTCCGCTGAGGGCGGCACCGCAGCCCGGGCTGTGCCGGCACCTGAGGCGCGGCCGCGCCAGGCCAGGCCAGGCCAGGCCAGGCCACCGCGCTCGGGCCGCACAGCCCCGGCCTGGCCTTGGCCCAACCCCGGCCTTCGGCTCCCACCCGATCCCTGACCCCGATCCCGATCTCGATCTCGATCTCGATCTCGATCCCGGTCCCGGTCCCCGATCCCGGCTCACCCTTCCGGCCGTTCCCGGCGCCGCTCTGACCCACTTTCCCCTCCCGGGACATAAACAATCCCCTCCCTGCACCGCCCCCCCGGCGCCCATTGGCTGCGGCCGCGCCGTACCTCCTTCCATTGGCTGATTGCCCCGTCACTCACAGACGGAGGAGGAAGGAGGGGCGGTGTCTGAGGAAGCCCCACACTATTGGCTGTGCAGTGTGTCAATCATTCGCGAGCGGCACCATTGGGCTGCCACAAGCGAAGGAAAGCACTAAGCCCATTGGCTGGCGGAGGAGGAGCCAGAGAGCTGGATTGGCTGCGAAGCTCTGGGGGCGAGTTCACCGGTGAGAGAGAGGTCTGCGATTGGGCAAGGTGCCTGCCAATCTGAGGGGGCGGGGCTTGGAGCCGGCGGAAGCGGGCGGGCCGGCAGCATGGACGGGCCGGGCGGTGAGCGGGACCCGGGGGCGAACGGGAGCAGGGAGGGAATCGGCACTGCGGGGCAGAACCGGCCCTCGGCGGGGAGCGGGACCCCGGGGGTCTGGGCCTTGGGGGAGGCCGACCGGGCCCAACGCGGGATCGGGACCCGCTCCCGGGGAGCTCCGCGGTGCTCGGGCCGGCCGGTGCCGCAGTGCTGGGCCCGGGTCCCGGAGCCCCGGTCAGGGCCTCGCCGGGGGCCCGGGCCCGGCTCCCGCTGGGACAGCGCCGCGGAACTATAGAGTAACCGCTGCCGCTGGCAGCTCTGGGATGCCGAGTGCGTCGCAGGGCCCCGGCCCCTCCCCAGGCCCCTTCTCCCCGCTCCCCGTCCTGGCCCCAGAGCCCTTACCGTCAGCGGAGGCGCGGATGAGCTCGGCCATGGTGCGGGCGGGCTCCATGCCCCGGGCCCGGCGCGGGCAGTCGATGTCGGTGGGACGCGAGCCCGGGGGTTGGAGGCGTTGCCCGGCGGTGACGGGAGCCCCGGTCCGATCCCCTGCCCCGAGCGCTGGTCGGACGCGGGGGCTGAGCCCAAAGCAGAGCCCCGGGAGCGCTCACAGCACCCAGGGAACAGCTGGGAGGCAGGACAGGAGCGTGGGACTGGCAGGAAGCGACTGGTGTGACACTAGAGGAAGGAAACGCCAAGGGCCTGAGCTCACCCCAGCCCCGGGCCGAGCCTGACCAGCCCCCGGCGGTGTTTAGTGCTTTGCTGCCCAGTTGCCACTGAGATCATTGGGATAAGCCGATGCCTCATGGAGTATTTACTGCTACTGTCTTGTTGCCCTTTTTTGTAATGGCAGAAGGGCTGTGGTACATCCAGCTCTTCTTTACCACTCCCTTACACTGAGAGCAGGGCTCAGTGGGGGCTGCATCTTCCCCAGAGGGGTAGCAGCAACCTCTGCTCTGTGTGACCAGGGAATGCCTGGAGCTGTGTCAGGGAAGGTTTAGTTTGGATCTCAGGAAAAGGTTCTTCCCCCACAGGGTGGTTGGGCACTGAACAGGTTCCCCAGGGCAGTGGGCACAGCCTCAAGGCTGCCAGAGCTCAAGGAGTGTTTGGACAACACTCTTAGGGACAGGGTGGGACTGTTGGGGTGCCTGTGCAGGGGCAGGGATTGGACTGGATGATCTCTGTGGGTCCCTCCAGCTCAGGATATTTCATGATTCCGTGATACACTTAAAGCAGACTTGCTGGGGCAGTGAGGGCCACTGTCACCTCAGCAGAGCCTGTGGCAGGGGCTGCTGTCTCTCAGCAGAAGAGACTCTGATGCCTCCTTGTCTTTCCTCCCAGAGAGAAGCACCAACCTGCTGGGGGTGAGGCACATCCTGCTGGTGCTGTCGGGGAAGGGCGGGGTGGGCAAGAGCACCCTGAGCACCGAGCTGGCCCTGGCACTGCGGCACCGCGGGCACAGGGTGAGTGGGATGGGGGGAGCTCTGCCTTGCCCTTCCCAGCCTCCAGCTGGGCTGGGCTTTGCTCTGCTTGCTGTGTGTGTGTCCTGTGTGGGCCGCCTGCACCTTTTCTGTTTGTGAGAGTGGTTCAAGTGATTTTTCTGTGTTTGCAGGTAGCTGGGTCAGGTAAGTGAGTTCATTTCTCTTTTACCCAAGAGAATAAATCACCCAATATTTGCTGTTAGGTTTGAAGTTGAGGCACTGAGAAATTAGTCTGCTGGTTTGTAGTGGAACACCCACTCTCTCTGTGGGGGTGAAGTGGGTGAGCTGAAGGACACTGTGACAACGGGGACAAAAGGGAACTGTGTGTGCATGAGACAGGCTGAATTCCCTGAGGGTCTTTTTAAAGGTTCTGTGCAGCCAATGCCACTTGGATTCTGGCATAAAGTGCTTTGAAACACCCAGGAGGGTGTTTCCTGGGAGGAAGGAGGCCAGGAGTGCAGTCAGATCTAAAGCAGTTCTTTGGAACTGTGTTTCAGATCTGGCTGTGAGCGGCCCAGCTTTGGGGGCTGCCTCCCCCTGCCAGGGAAGGAGCCTGGGAGCTCTGAGCCCACCCTGGCTGAAGGGCTGTGCTGGTCTCACAGGTGGGGATCCTGGACGTGGACCTATGTGGGCCCAGCATCCCCCGCATGCTGCGGGTGCAGGACAGGGCTGTGCACCAGTGTGACAGTGGCTGGGTGCCCGTGTTCGTGGGCCAGGACAGAGCTATCGCCCTCATGTCCATCGGCTTCCTGCTGGAGCGGCCGGATGATGCCGTGGTGTGGAGAGGACCCAAGAAAAACGGTAATGGTGGGGTTTGGGGCTGAGGGAACCTTCCCTGAAACCTTCTGTGAACCCTCCTGGAGGTGCTGATGCCTCCTGGTCATGTCATTCCTAGTGGGAATGAGACTCCTGTTCAGCTAACTTGGATGGGGAGAGTGCAGCATGTGTTGTGCTGACACATCACCCTGCCCTCCCTCCCTGTGTCCTTGTCACCCAGGGTGCTTCCCAACCCCTGTCCCATGGCTCCCAAGGCACCTGTTGTGTGTTTTTTTTATCTGCCCCTTTTATTCCATAGCTTTGATCAAACAGTTTGTCACCGATGTGGCCTGGGGGGACCTGGATTTCCTCATCGTGGACACCCCGCCAGGCACCTCTGATGAGCACATCTCCACCGTGGAGGCCTTGAGGCCCTACAGGCTGCTTGGGGCAATCCTGGTCACAACACCCCAGGTAGGACAGGGGGCTGGAGTTCCTGGGTGGGCACCTGCCTCTGGGAATGGTTTGGGGGGGGAATATGTCCCCCAGGTGGGTGTTTGCACAGCCTGTCTGTGGCTGCTTGTTCTACACATCTGCCTCCTGCTTGATTTCCACCTGCTCTGGACCCCCAGTTGCTGTGGACAGAGGGCCACCCCAGTTCCCGTTGCTCCCCCAGGCCGTGTCCGTGGGGGATGTGAGGCGGGAGCTGACGTTCTGTAAGAAGACGGGGCTGCAGGTCCTGGGTGTCGTGGAGAACATGAGCGGCTTCGTGTGCCCCCACTGCTCCGTGAGCTTCCTCACCTTACTGGGACCCTGGGGCTGCTGGGGTGGGGTGGGGTGTCCCTGCAAATGCCATCAGAGTGATGCTGTGAGCCAGGAAGGGGAGGTGCTGCCAGGTCTCTGTGCCAGCTTTGGGAAAAGCCACTGGCTTTGCTCTCCTGAGGAGAAGTGGGAAGGGCAGGGACACAGGCCCTGAAGGTGGAGGGTGGGGAGGAGCTGGCTCTGCTCAGGTGATGTAGCACCTGCTCTGTCTCACAGGGCTCTGGAATTCATGACTCCCTGCTGTTCTTCCTCTTCCAGGAGTGCACAAACATCTTCTCCAAAGGCGGAGGGGAGGAGCTGGCCAAGCATGCCGGGGTGCCCTTCCTGGGTGAGTGGCCTCTGGAGCAGAGCTCTGCTCAGGAGTGATCTTGTGATGCTGTGGGATGGTGGAGTGCAGAGAAGCAGCATCACAGGGCAGGTGGGCTGGACTCCAGTCCCCATGAGCCTCAAGCAGAGCTGGAGTGTGGGTTGTGCTTTGCTCCTCTGCCACCCAAACTGCTCCCTGTGGGCACCTGGCTGGGGCAGAGGGGGTGGTGCCAGCAGCCTGCTCTGGCTGCTGACATCATGGCGACAGGGTAAACAAGCCTGGAGCTGCCCAAGAACCATGTTGGGGTGTCCTGGAGCCTCCCTGAGAAACAGAGACTGAGGGCTGAACCCTGCCTCTGGAAGGGCTGGGATCAGGATGGAAAGCACCTCTCCTGAAGCGCTGGGGTGTGGTGGGGTCTTGGGCCCAGAGGAAGCAGTTGCAGGTGACAGTTAGCTCCTGGAGAGCTCTTTCCTACTGATTCTCCTGGAGTTGACTCTGGCAGTGTATTTCTTTAACCCTGACTCCAGACCTTTGCTGTACAAGGAGCAAGCACTCACTCTCCCACTCCTGTCCCACAGGTTGTGTTCCCCTGGACCCCCAGCTCAGCCAGAGCTTGGAAGAAGGCAGAGACTTCATTCAGGAGTTTCCCAAGAGCTCTGCCTTCCCTGCCTTGGCTCACATTGCACAGCAGATCTTGGATACATCGCAGCAGAGCTCCTGAGAAGGTTGTGGAGCTGAACTGTTCCCGGCTGAGTCCTGGGCCAGCTGGGATGAGGGGTGCAGGAGCTGGTTAAGTCTGAAACTCTCACTGAGGGCTGAGGGAGGGAGGGGAAGCACAGGTTCCTGCTGTTCATGGCAGTTCCAAAAGGGAAGTACTGCTCCATCCCCCTGGGTCCAAAAAGACTCTGGAGCTGCAGTGGCAAGTGAACCCACATGACACCGATGATCCAGATCGTGGCTCCGTGTGCTGCTGCCGCCTCCTGCTTTCCTTGTGGCATGAATTCCACAGTACTTGGTTCAGTGATGGATTTACAGGTACTTGGTTCAGTGGCTGAGTCACGCTGGATGCTCCATGTGGACCCAAACCAGGCCCCTGTGCTCGCTGGTTCCTCATGAGGACACGGCATGTGCTGCATGTGAGGGAATGTCTCCAAGAGCTTCTCACCTGTGAGATCTGCATCCCATCATGCTGGAAAAAAGGCCTTGGGTCTGTTGGGGGTTGTATAGCTCAGGAATATTTTTGAAGGTTCCAGGCAGTAAACACTTTTCTTAAGTCCAGGTCTGTGACTTCTGCTTTTCCATGGCTTCAGACCTCGTTGTAGGTCTGAGTCTTGGCATTGCGAGTACTTCATGTATATCCCGGTACTTCCTGCTTTTCCGTGGTGTCCTTGCTGGAATTCAGCTAATTCCCTTCTTCTGTAACAGCTTCAGTATCCAGCCTGTCCCTTATCTTGCTGTGGGCTGGCCCTGGCAGTCCTTCTTGGGACCATTTGCCATGGGTGTTCTCCACCCCACTGACACACTTGGGGCTCCTCCATGTCCCCAGGTGGTTTCTGCTTCATTGCTCCAAGTGTCCTGTTCCCTGGACCTCTTTCCATGGGCTGCTGCTCCCCTGTGACCTGCCCTCCTCATGCAGGCTTGAGTTAAGCTGAGGAAGCAAATGGAGGTGGTGGCCTTGCATCTTATCTCCCTTTCTCCTGGACTCTGAGCCCCTCCTGCCTGCTTGCCTCCCTCTCCATGTCTGGGAGTCGCCCTCAGAGTGAAGTCTCAAGAAGACAGGGAAATGTTGTATTCCCACTAACCAGACTGGATTACAGCAGGCAGCCATTGCTTGAAGGAGAGCAGGACCACCATCCCCACCCTGTTCCCACTGTGCCTGTGGGACCCACACCTGACCAGGTTTCCCCATGTGCAGTTTTCCAGGAAAATTTTACCTGACCTTTGAACACCTCTTTGGGATTTGGAGAGCCAGGAGCAGCGCTGGAGTCTGACAGGGCTGTTGGCTTCTGGGGGATAGCCAGGCACCTCTTGCTCCCTCTCTGGGCATGTGTCGCCCACCCAGAGCTTGAAGGAAACGCTGTGAGCTCCTCACCCCCACCCAGGATCTGCACCCCTTATCCTGAGCGGACTCTGGGGAGAAACCCCAGCTGGGGGCAGCACGAGCTGTGGAACAAACGTACTTCCAAGAGGGGTTGCAATAGCTCCAAAGGTTTATTTGTCTGCTGCCATTTATCAGGTGAGTGACGTGTGGCTCTCTGCTGCTGCAAGGAATCATTAAAGCAAGTCCTCTGCCCCCTTCCCTGAGCTCGAGGGGGCTTTTAGGATTTCTCCACTGCTCCGTGGCAGGAAGATGTTTTGTTTTGTCCCACACAAGTCCTGGCCCTGGCAGGGATGCCCCTCGCTGCCGGGGGGGGTGGGGGGGTGCAGCATTCCCCCATCCTGGAGGCTTAGAGATGTTCCCACTGGGAACAACTGGGGGCTGCTATTTAAATATTAAAGGGCTGAAATATTCAGTTTGAAGCCCAGGCGCTGCTGCCCATCCAGCATTGCCTGGGCTTGACTCTCCTTGTGGTGGCAGCTGGAGGTGGTGGCAAAGCTGGGCTTGTCTGGGGTGGCCACAGAGCCCTGGCTCCTGCTGCTGCCCTGGGACAGGGCAGGGAGGTGGCAGGGGAGGATCCCTCATTGGGAGCAGCTCATCCCCTGGGAGGGGCCAGCCCAGCTCAGCAGTGAGCAAAGCTCTCCTCGGTGGTGTCCCGCAGGTCCAGCCCTGCCAGGGCCGGGGGGTGCTGGCAGGTGAGGTTGTTGTAGGTGTACACGGGCACCTGAGTGTCGTCCCCCTCGGCCACCGACTGCACAAAGCGCGGCACAACCGCCGGGTGCTGCAGGGAGAAGTCCCGCAGCCCCTTCAGGGAGCAGTTGCAGTGCCAGTTGTTGCCCCCCAGCCACAGCTGCTCCAGGGTGAAAGGGGGGCACAGGAAGTCCACAGAGAAGGTCTCCAGGGAGTTGTTCCTCAGGCTGAGGTACCGCAGGTTGGCCAGGGGGGAGATGACGGTGTTGTCCAGTGTCTCCATCTGGTTGTGGGAAAGGTCAAGCCAGAAAAGTCTCTGGAGCGGGCTGAAGGTGTCCTGGGAGACCTCCAGGAGCTGGTTGGAGGACAGGAAGAGGTACTCCAGGTTGCTCAGACCCACAAAGATCCGGGGCGAGAGGTGGCTCAGCCTGTTGTACTTCAGGTCAAGCTCCAGGAGCTCGTGCAGTTCACTGAAGCTCTGGTCCTCAACGAGGGAGATGCTGTTGTGCTGTAGGAAGAGCCGCCTCAGGCCGGACAGCCCAGAGAAGGTGTTTGCTCGGATCCTGCCCATGCAGCTGCGCTCCAGGTGGAGGCTGTGCAGCTTGGTGACCCCCTTGAAGACAAAGTCAGGGAGGACCTTGATGCAGTTGTCAGACAAGTGCATCACTGCCACATTGTACAGCCCCAGGAAGGCCCCAGCCCTGATGTCCTGCAGCTGGTTGTTGTTGAGGCTGAGAACCTCCAGCTGCCCCAGCCCCTCGAAGGTCCTTTCCACCAGGCTCCGGATCCTGTTGTGCCCCAGCTGCAGCTCCTCCAGGAACTGGAGGTCTTTGAAGGTCCTGGGCCTCAGGCTGGTGATGGAGTTGGTGGACAGGCGTAGGACGTGCAGGCTCAGGAGGCCCAGGAAGGTGTCCTCGTACAGCGAAACGAGCCGGTTGTGGGACAGGTCCAGCCACCGCAGGGCCTTCATGCCCATGAAGGCGCGGGGGGCGATGGCGTTGATCTGGTTGTGGTTCAGGTACAGCTTCTGCAGCTTCTGCAGCTTGACAAAGATGTTGATCTTGATGCCCTTAAGCGCGTTCCCACTCAGGTCCAGCTCCTTCAGCTCAGTGAGGCTGCAGAAGAGCTGGTGCTGGAGGTAGGGGAGCTTGTTCCCAGCCAGGATCAGCTCCCTCAAGTTGGGCAAGTCATGGAACACCTTGTCAGGCAGGACCACCAGCGAGTTCCAGCCCAGGTTCAGGTACCAGAGGTTGGAGAGCCCCGCGAACAGCCCTTCCTCCACCTTGCTGAAGTGGTTGTTGTTGAGGCTGAGGGAGACGAGGTTCTGGGTGTGCAGGAAGGTGTGCGGAGCCAGGTGCCTGAGGCGGTTGCGCTCCAGGTGCAGGTGGTAGAGGCTCCTCAGCCCATGGAAGGCGTGCTGCTCTACGCTGGCCAGCTGGCTGCTCTGCAGGTCCAGGAAGTCCAGGGCTGACAGGTTCCTGAAGGCAGCAGCTGGCAGGAGGGTGAAGTTGTTGCCGTCCAGCCACAGGGCCTTGGCGTTGGGGGGCACGTCCTCGGGCAGGCGCGTCAGGTTGCGGGCGCTGCAGAACACATTGAGCTCCTCGCTGTAGTCGTCCAGGCTGCAGGCACAGGGGCTGGGGCAGCGGGGCGGGTCCGTGTCCCCCTGCTCCTTCGGGGGGTCCCCCCTGGGGGGCTGGGAGGCAGCGGCCAGCAGCAGGGCCAGGGGGAGCAGGAGGGGGATGCCTGCTGTGGGGTGTGAGGAAAGGGGCCTCGGTCAGTGCAGGGACATGGCTGCTTGAGGGGACCCCTTTGGGACCCCCCTGCCGGCTGCCTGCACTGCTGGAGTTGGGCGGGTGGAGGGGTCAGTCCCAGCCCTTTGCACACACAAGGCAGCTGCAGCAGTTTTCAGAGGTTGGATCCCTTGGGAGAGGGTGTGGGATCACCTCCCACTCCTGCCACAGCTCAGACTCCTCGGGTGCATGGCCCCCCAGAATTCATCTCTATACTGCAGTGGCTGTAGCAGCTTCTCCCTTTCATGGGGAAAGGCCCCCCAGTCCCGTCTCCTTCTTCCTCCCCAGCTGCCTCCCCTTAACCTGCTGTTCCTCGGAGCCAAGGAGTCTCTATGCTGCAGTCCCTGCCCATCCCTGCAGCCCCCAGCCAGGTTTGTGCTCTGCCCTACAGTGCCTGCAAGTCCCCCAGGCAGCTCGGGGCCCCCCAGAATGTCTAATTAGCAGTGGGGGAGGAGAAGAGCGAAGGGTAACTGAAGCCCCAGCAGAGTTTGAGCGTGTCCCCCCTGCCCAAGCCCGGCCCAGGGGCAGGATCCCCAGCCTCACCTTTGCCTGCGCTCATGGCGACGGGCAGGGCAGCTCCTGCTCCCGCTCCCGCTCCGCTCTCCGGCCCCGCCGCCTGCGCAGGGATGGATGGAGCAACCACCTTGACGCCTGTCCAGCCGCCCGGCCAGCCGGGCTTAACCCCACTGCTGCTGGGCCAGGCTGCGCTGAGCCCCCGGGACAGCCTGGCTGGGGTTACTGGCACCGGGACCGGCTCCTCACTGCTCCCCCTGGTCTGTAACTGCCTTTAGGGCAGCTCAGGAAAAGGGCATGAAGTGAGATGTCCAGGAATCTGATGGAGTGAGGATGGGGATCCTGCCAGAGATGGGGTTTGTGTGGGCAGTGAGTGTGGAGGGAGGGATGGGGCAACCTCACAGGGTGTCCCATGGGCCTGCCCTGAGCTCCTGGAGGGTCCTCAGCACTGACCTTCCCTGGGTGCCTGCCCTGCTCTGCCAGGGATGCCCTGGGATAAGCCCTAGCAGTGGGTCCTCATGCTGCATCAGGACCCAAAGCTCACACCCTGGGGCTTGGAGCATCTGTAATACACAGCCATTAGAGGTGTGGGGGTCATCCTTAGTGTGAGATGGGCTGGAACACCTGAGGGTTAATTGTGATGCAAGTGGAAAATGACTTGGGAAGTGGGAAAAAGCTCTTCTCCATGTAGCACTAGAAACCTCAGGACTGAACCCCCAGACCCCTCCTGTGGGTAGAGGTGGTGCTAGAAGCACCACAGGCTTGGCTCAGTGTTTTTGTGCCAAAGGGGAAGCAGAGACCATCTCCCACTGGCAAGATGGTGACTGTGAGGGTCCCCTGAACAGTGGGGTGATGGTGAATGGTGCTCCAGGGCTGAAAGATCACACTCTGCCCCTGGCAGCTCATCAAAACCACCCTGGGGAGGCTGGTGACTTCATCCTGTGTCCCTGGGCATTTCCCCACCAGCCTACAACACAGGTTCTGTGGAATCTTTTACCACTTTCCAGGGAAGAAAGAGAAAGAAAAAGCACCAGCGAGAGGAGCCTCGTGGCCAGTGGCTACTGGATGGAAAAGCCGTGGCCAACCCTTCCCCATGTCCTGGTAGTTCTGTTCTTCCCCGAAGATGAAGTTTGGCATCATTCACCTCCAGGAACAGGTGTCTCCCACCAGTGTTGTTCTTCCCAGCCCTGGTTCCCCCCGTGCTGGAGGTGGAGCAGGGATGCTCTCCACCACCATGCCTTGGGAGCCTGGCATCTCCCCCAGCTCCAGTTCTCACCAGGCTGGTTTGGGAGGCAGAGATGGAACAGGGAAGCTGTCCACCACCAGTCCTACACCACAAGTGCCCCCACCATGCCCATTCCATGGGAGCCTGGCATCTCCCCCCAGCTCCACAGGCCACATCTCAGCTCTTCACCACTGAACTCAGGCAGTTCCATGCCCGTGGGAAGAGGTGTTGGAGAGAGACATCCAGGCTCCAGCCTTGCAACACAACTTTCCCACAGGCACTGCTTTCTCCCTTCCCTTTTGGCCCTGAGTGCCATTCTCCTCCCCCTCTATTTTAATCCTCTCTTCTGGGAATTTATAGATCAGAAGGGAGAAACGTGGGATGGGGATACGCGCACCCACTAATGGGCACTGAGCACATATTGACACAAGGTGTAATCAATCTGGAAGCTAAAAAGAGCTGAGCCAGCACAGCTCAGCCAGCCAAAACCCACAAACCTCTTTGGGAAGTTTAAACGAGCCCTGCCTGTGGCTAGAAGCAGGTTTATCCCTGCCTCCAGCAACCCTCTCTGGGAAAATGTCAAATGAGATGTGATGGGAAAATAAAGAGGGTCAATAAGCAAATCCCTTCCCAGTGTGGCTGCAGTGCAGGGAGGAGCTGGACCCATTTCCACCTTTAAAGGTCCTTGAGGCATATCCTCTAGACCTGTCTCCACCTTTAAACCTCCCTGAGGACATCTCTTCCTGATGTGTCCCATCACCTGTGGCAGGAGTTGCTGGAACCCCATGAATGTTGATCCCTTCAGCATCACCATGAGCCCACCTTGAACACCTGGACCTCCACCTGCTCAGTGTACCACAGCTCCACAGCCACCCTGGGGACCTCATTTAGGTTCCTACCATGGATGTCCTCCTCCCACCGTGTCCCTGGCCAGTGTGGACCTCCCTACTTGATCCCCCCATCACTTCAGCTATGACAGATAATCTCCCTGGCCGGGACCAAAGTCTGAGCCGCCTCCCCTGGTTGCCATGGAGAAGGCTGTAATGGTATTAGGAAAAGCAGCAAAATCATAAAAAAGTAGTTTTTAAACCTATTTAAACTCTAAGGAATCATTTACCTTCCCCAGCAGCCCTCCCATGCTTGCAGGTCCCTCCCCAGGGAGCTCCCCAGTCCCTGTGTGTGGGAAATGCCACCTGCTGCCCCTGGCTCCCTGTTCTGGCTGAACTGGGGAGGCACTGGTGCTGGTGGCCCTGCCAGGTCTGCTGTGGGACCCCAGGAGCTCTCTGCTCCATCCCCACCCACCAGGGTGAGTGACCAGGGACAGCTCTGGATACCAGCAGGGACAGCACTAACCCAGGTTGAGCCCTGAGGGGAGGAGGGATGTGACACATGTGGTGTTGTCACAGCTGAGTTAGGGAGTATTTTTAGCAAATCTTGCCAAATATTGTCCCTGTCTAGAGGAGACCATCTCGCGTTGTCAGGGCAACCAGCACTCCTGCTCCTCATCCCCAACCAAAACCGTGCCAGCCCTGATGCTGCTGCCTGAGAGAGCTGGGATGGGTGACACCAGCACCCCAGAGCTTGTGCCACTCTCCTGGGGACACCAGCAGGGACCAAGCCCTAGGAGTGGGGCTTGGCCTGGTGCTCACTGGCCACCCACATTTCTGGCCACCCCTGTCACTGGAGGTGGGGACCTGGGAGTGGGGTCACAAGGGCCTGGCAGCTGCTGGTAAAGGTCCCCATGAGCATCACCAAGTGTCAGTTCCTGCCCTGCCACGGGTGCTGGGAAAGTTGGGAAAGGTGCCGGATGTGCCAGAGGCTCTTGGGGAAGCCAATTACAGCCCTGGTGACCACGTGGCCACGTGAAACCTCACTACCAGCCCAGTCTGGTTGGACTGGTTGGACTGGGAGAGGTGAGGACATCCCCAAGGCATGACTCAGAATGGCCAGGCTGTTGCTGGAGACACAGATGGGAAAATTCCCAAACACTGAGATTTGGGGAAAAGAAGAAGCCCAGGGAGCGGGAGGTTGGGGGTGCGTGGGGACAAGGAATGGTAGGAGAGCCTGTCCCAGCAGTGCCTGCCAGGTCAAAGCTGGATTTGGGGAGTGAACAGAGGGATGGGAGGCAGCCACCTTGCCTAACTCACCTTGATGACAGTGCTGATGTGCCAGGAAGGGGGGAGGGTATTGTCCATGTCCCAGGTCAGCTCTCCAGACCTAGTGGGTTCTACGCCAGTCCCACAGCAGCTGCTGGGTGGAGGGATCAGCCTGATCCTCGGGGTTCCTGGTCAGGGGGATGGGCCACACCCCCTCCCCCTGCCTGGCATTGCATGGCCACAACCCCCCCCACACACACACTGCCTGCTGCTGGGGTCTCCCTGCCTGCCCCATCCCAGCCCTCCTTCTCAGCCCTGTGGGGAAGCACCTGGAGATGCCAGGGGGGTGAAAAACGGAACATGAGGCAGCAGTGGATGCTGGCAGTCCAGCAAACCCAACACCTCCTGGGCTGCAGCACAAGCAGCTTGTTCAGCAGGGCCAAGGAGATGATTCTCCCTCTTGACTCCCCTGGAACACACACACATCCAGCGCCAGGATCCCAGCAAAGGGCAGACCTGCATGGGTCAGGGCAGGTCCAGAGGGGACCATGGAAAGGGTCAGGAGGCTGGAAGAACCTGCCCTGTTCTTCAGGAGGGAGCTGAGAGAGCTGCTCCAGCTTCCTCCTCCTCTCCCTTCCCCAGGCTGGGGTGGCTGGGGCTGTCCAGCCTGGAGAAGACCTTGTAGCAGCCTGGCAATACATAAGGGGCCTTGGAAGAGCAACAGAGAGAAGCTTTTCCCCAAGACCTGTGAAGACAGGAGAAGGGGTGATGGTTTTAAACTGGGAGACAGTGGATTTAGATTGGATATAAAAAGAAAATGTTTTGTGGGGGATCAGTGGGAGCCTGGCCTGGGGGTGCCACGGTTGGGCACCTCTGTGCCTCCAGGCAGGTGACACTGTGGGCTGCTCCCACCACAGTGGGCATTCCCGGTGCTCCACCCGCGTCCCAGCAGGAATCCGCTGCATCCAGGAGCGAACGCAAATTCCCTTTGCTGGCGCTGGAAGCCAGATGGAGCCAGTCACTGCGCTAACGCTGTGCCGGGCCCTGCGGAAGGCTCCGGAGAAGGCGAGGACTGCTCCGTTCCACCTCCCCTCCGCTCCGCCCGGGAGTCCCCTCGAGGGCCGAGCGCGGTGTGTGACCCTGACAAGGCTGTCAGGGCTGGAGGAGAGGTGACAACGGGATCGGCCCGGTGGGCTGCGGGCTACAAGTATCCCACCGGTTTCCCCTTGAGCTCCTGTGGGTTTGGGAGCGTTTCTCCGTCTTGTGCTGCATCCCATGGGAGAGGTTGGTACCTTGGAGCACTGCGGTGATCCAGCCCCCACAGCTGGTGTGGTTAAGATGTCCTTGACAGGAATAGTGAAAAACCATCAGTACAGAGCTGGCCTTTGGTGGGGTTAACAAAACACAAGCTTTCTGTTTGGTTTTACTCTGGAGCAGGGATGGAGATTTGGGGCTGCAGTGACACCCTAAAACCTATTTCTCAGCCCAAGATTGCTTTTTGTGGTGTTGGCCGGGACAAAATTTGCTTCGTATTCCCAAGCCATGGGGAAAGTGAGCACTGCCATTCCTGGTGCCCATAGGACACCTGCCACCAAGGTGGGTTTGCATAAATAAGGCCATATTTGTGCATGTTAATTGTCCTCTGCTGTGTGAAACGGGCACCCTGCGGATCAGGGAGCAGCTGGCTGTGCCACCGTGGTGGCAAGGGCTGTTTGCCCTCCCAAATCAGGTGTCCTGGGGTCAGGGACAGCCTGGGTGCCCATCCTTGGGGTGTCCCTGTGGGGCTGAGACCCCTCAGGACACAGCATGTGCTCGGGGAGTGGAGCTGCTGCTCAGCTCCCCCGTGTGCTGAGCCCCCTCTGCCGTGGGCGGGGTGTGAATTTGGCTTTCAGCTCCTCGGTGGGTGTGAAAAGACTGAATTCTCATAAGCACTTTCATTACCTTAATAAAATTACTTCAGGTCTGTTTAGTTCTTTGGCAGAAAAAAAAGCCATAATTGGACGTTCTGTTGGCTTCTCGTTCCCCCAAGCTCCCAGAATGTTCAGTCCCTGGGTATCACATCCATGGACCTTCATTCAATCCCCCTCGAGGGGCTGCTCCAGCAGTCTGGACCAGGTTCTGTCAGGATGGCCCCTCTCCCTCCCATCCTCTTGGCTCTGACAGATCAGAAGAGTTATTCAGAGCTGTGGTCTTTTTTGAACATTAATTGTCAAAGCTTTTCTTCTCTAAAAGACAGATTCTTACCTAAACTCTCCCACTCTACAGAAATAGCAGCGATAATAAGCCTGAAATGAGGAGATTAAGAACTGGAATTCATTTTAGAATCATAGAATCATCAAATAGTTTCAGTTGGAAGAGACCTTTAAAGGTCATCTAGTCAATCTAATTTTACCCCTGTTCAAGGTTTTCCAGCATTATCCATCATGCCCTACACTCCCTCTTACCCTCACTCTTACCTTGGAGACTCTTCAAGTGCTTTTAGCTTTGCACACACTTGGGATTTGTCCTATTCCAGCCTGGCTGGTCCCCGTTTGGAGCCATCAGCAGTGTGTGGATCAGCACAACCCAGTTTTTGCACTGTCCAGGCTAATCTGGGCTTGTTTCAGTGCATGCTTTGCTTTGAAGTTTAGATTTTGTCCACACAGTGTCTCTGATGTGAAGGGATAAACTGGGAAAGGTCTTTTCTGTCACCAGCTTCAGCTTGATCACAGCTCCAAGATCCTGGGACTTTTTGGGTGACTCACTGACATGAGAGGTACAAGGACTGCAGAGATCAAGAGAAAGTTGCCCAGAAGCAAGTTAGATGGTACTGGATGGTTTGGAGCATAAGGTAGGGCTCATGGGTTAATTAATGGGTTAATCAGATCATAGAGTCATGGAATGGTTTGGGTTGGAAGGACCTCAAAGCTCATCTTGTTCCACCCCCTGCCATGGGCAGGGACACCTTCCACTAGCCCAGGTTCAACCTGGCCTTGGACACTTCCAGGGATGGAGCAGCCACAGCTTCTCTGCACCACCTGTGCCAGGGCCTCACCACCCTCACAGCCAAAAATTTCTTCCCAATATCCCATCTAACCCTGCCCTCTGGCAGTGGGAAAACATTCCCCCTTGTCCTGGCACAATCTATCCATGGAAAAAGTTGCTCTCCCTCTTTTTTATCAGCCCCCTTTATGTACTGGAAGATCCCTGCACTAGAGGTGGAGGCCATCCCTACAGCCAGGTTTGGGAATGGTCCATAACAGTGTGGTATCTCCTAAATGTCAATATTGGGGGGGTTTCATGAGCTGCTCATTCCAGTATCTGCTGTGTGCTGACTTGGGAATTCAGAAGCCTCCCCAGAAATGCCATTTCCTTCCCTCCAACAGCTCCCAGGGTGGCTGGAATTATTGGTTCCACCTTAAAATCGAGGTGGATGCCACACCCTCCAGTAACCAGAGTTGATAGCAACAGTGCTGGACCTCCAGGGAGAAGTTCCTTAGAGATCCTCAGATCCTTCCTTTGCTTTTCAGTTGCTGCCTGCCCCACACTGTGCTGAGATCCCGGCCTCTGAGCACATGGATCTTGGAATTGTTGCAGAGAATGAGAAGGTAAGTATGTGACAGAGCATGTGCAGCATCTTGCTAATGAAAAATAAAAGTGTGAAGGTCTGCAGCCCCTTCCTGGGTGATGGAACAAGCTCTCTGCCGAGGAAATCCTCATTACAGGAGGAAAATGGCAGCTGAAAATCCTGTCTAGAATATGTTCAGCCTCTGAAAAGCCAACTCTTCCAGCAGCATGTGGTGGGTGAGTGGCAGGGGGAGGAGGGCTCAGCTGGCACCTGCTGTGGGAGCTGCTCTGTGTCTCCAGGTGCAGCTGCAGGATGGGAACGATAGGATGGACCAGCTTGGAGACCCCCAGGAGGCGATGAGGAAGATGGCTAGCTCCAAGACAGAATTCCCAGCCAGGGTGCTCTTCAGTGAAGAGGAAAAACTGAAGGTAAAACTTGGAGAGTTGGAGAGAACTGAGCTGTGAGGCTGTAAGATGTCTGTAAATCCACAGTAGAAAATCTGGGGGGAAATTCCTCCTTCTAGAGGGGTGGGTGCTTAAACATCATGTTGGCCTCAGAATCCATCCATGGCTTTAATTAGGTCCTTTCTTCTCCTAGATTTCCAAAGACCTCGTCGATCTCCAGATAGAGACCAACAAAATGAAGGAGCAGTATGAGATGGAGAACTTTGAACTGAAAAATATGGTATCTAAAAGTTTGGAATAGCCAATGTCTGCCCTGCCAATGCCTTTATCCAGCAGTCCAGCTCCTTACACACCCATCTTTGCTTTGCCTGGCATATTCTCCGGGCTCTGCCTAGAGCTAGATTCCCCCGTGACATCCCAGATACCATGAAACTCATCTTCCCGTGACTGCTCCTGGTCTCTGTCACAGTCTAATCCTGCTGCCTTCACTCTGCAGATCCTGGCCCTGGAGAACCGTGTGCGGGAGCTGGAGCTGTGCAGTGAGAAGGTGACGGGGCAGCGAGATTCCCTGCGGGAATGCCTGCAAGCCCTGGAGAGCACTCGGAAGGAGCTGGCACAGGAGTACATCATTCTGAAAAGCAACTACCTGGCCCTTGGGAAAGAGCTGGACCAGGAGGTGAGACAGACTCTGGCGATCATCCTGGTGTTCCTGGCTCCATCTCACATTCCTCTGAGGTACAGGCAGCTTGGTGGCTTTGGGTTGTGCATTCGTGTTACAGCTCAGCTCCAGTGAGGCTTGTTTAGATAATTAGGGAATGGTTTGAACTGAAGGGGACTCTTAAAGGCCACCCAACTCTACCTCCCCTGCCATGGGCAGGGACACCTTCCACTAGCCCAGGTTGCTCCAAGCCCCGTCCAACCTGGCCTTGGACACTT
>JAWWLV010000035.1:1557737-1612267 GCA_035041135.1 Platyrinchus mystaceus
AAGGACATTGAGGGGCTGGAGCGTGTCCAGAGAGGGAACACCAGGAGCAGCTGAGGGAGCTGGGGGGGCTCAGCCTGGAGAAAAGGAGGCTCAGGGGGGGCCTTCTGGCTCTGCAACTCCCTGACAGGAGGGGGGAGCCAGGGGAAAGTCAGGCTTTGCTCCCAGGGAACAAGGGACAGGACAAGAGTAAACAGCCTCAAGTTGTGCCAGGGGAGGTTTAGGTTGGATATTGGGGAAATTTCTTCACTGAAAGGGTGGTCAGGCCCTGGCACAGAGGGGGAGTCCACATTCCTAGAGGAATTTAAAAGCCATGTGGATGTGGCACTTGGGGACATGGGTTAGTGGTGGCCTTGGCAGTGCTGGAGAAGTGGTTGGATTTGAGGATTTTAGAGGGCTTTTCCAACCTACATGATTCCATGATTTTATGATTCTGTTTGACCTGCTTCAAGTCTAGGCTGAATCTGAATCAGCTTCCCAGTCTTGTTCCCCCTGGGTGCAGATATTCACTTCCATGTCGTGCCTTTCCCTGTCCACAGTGACCTGAGGAAGGGCTCCCCATTCCCTGGGGATGTTGAAAGCTGAACACCAGAATTGGGTGTATTTTTGTTGCCAGAAAACCAGAGCTGTCATGGCTGAGAGGCCAGAGTGATGGGGAAGTGGTTGGAAGGGCCTGGCAGAGAGGGACTGAGCAACTTCACTGCAATCTCACAGCTCTCCCTGTTTTCTCCCTGTTTTCTCCCTGTTTTCTCCATGTTTCTTTGTCCCTCCAGGAGGATCTGGAGCAGGAGAGAAGCCAGCTGTTGACTCGGGCTGTCATGGCAGAGGAGCAGGTGCTGGAGCTGCAGGAGTACATAGATCAGCATCTTGCCAGGTGAGATGGTGGGATCCCCCTGCTCTGCCCTGTGCTCCCAGTTTACCTCCAGGCTCATTGCCAGGGACATCATGGTGCCCACCACGCTGTCAGTGCCCACTGTTGGCACAGCCACAGCGCTGCCAGCTCGACTGATGTCCTGCTGCACCTCCAGCTGTGCAGGCAGCTGCCACCAGCCCTTTCTCCACAGGGCAGGGGGACACACATGCCCAGCCACGTCTCCTTCCCTCTGTGCTCACCCATCCTTTGGAGGAATCATAGAATCATGGAATGGTTCGGATTGGAAGGGACCTTAAAACCCATCCAGTTCCACCTTCCTGCCATGGGCATTGGAAGGGACTCTAAGGTCTCCTTGGAGCCTTCAGAAGGGGCTAAGAGGGGGTTGGCTAAAATACGAAGCCTCCCAGCAGCCCCTGATCCATGTTCCTCTCTCCCTGCCTCATCCTGCCCTGGAACAGGGAGAGTAGTTCCTGGGGCAGGGTCTGTCTGTCGGAGCATGATCCACCTCTCCTGCCATGACTCCCCAGCTGCGAACTCGGGTCAGGCTCTGCAGAGCCCATGGACATCTTTGAAATGAAAGGCTGTGGGTTCCTACTTGCCAGGCATAGCTCCTGGCATGGCTCAGTGCCTGGGGACTGTGCCTGCACTGTGCTGCTTCCCACTGCAGGTACAAGCAGGAGATCCTGCGGCATTCCTCAGGAATGCCAAGGGCAGCGAGGGGCCACGTGTGCTCAGTGCCAGGGCAGCTGCTGCTCCCCCCCTGCCCAGAGCCAGCACTGTCAGCCATGATCCATAGCACTCCATGAAGAGCAGCACCAACGTGGGGAAGAGCAGGATTCGAGGCAGGAGGTTTGTGTTCTACGGACTGCCAGGCAACTATCCTGCCCAAGCTGGAAGCAGCGAGGGAAAGCACGTGGGAGTTCCCCGTCTCGAGTTCACAGGACTAAAATGAGACAACTGTGTCTCATCTTTCCTCATCTATCCCTGGGCTGCAGGAATTCTGCTGTTCCCTGAGCACAGCACGGACACAGGCTCAGCTTCCCAGGCAGCTCTTTAATGTCGGGCTGCAGGGACAGGTTTCTGTTCCTGCTGTAACATTTCTGCTGGGTGAGACCTGGACCAGAGCCCAAGGGCTGCTCCTGCCTTGCTCCCCTCCCCTCTCAGCTCCCGTGAGATGGAGCCAAAGCTGGCTCAAGCCACTCTGAGGCTGGACAAAGGGATGAGCTGCTCTGTACTTGTGAGGGTGGGGAGGCCCTGGCACGGGTTGCCCAGAGAAGCTGTGGCTGCCCCATCCCTGGAAGTGTCCAAGGCCAGGCTGGACGGGGTTTGGAGCAACCTGGGCTAGTGGAAGGTGTCCCTGCTCATGGCAAGGAGTGGAAGGAGATGAACTTAAGGGACCCTTCCCACCCAAACCATACCGTGATCCTAAGATTCTGTGGTGGGAAAACCCTTTTTTCCTCTGTGTTTGAGTGGAAAATGGAATGTTACATTGATAAGCAGGGCCAAGCTGATCCTTTAGGGGAGCTGAGCTGGACACACTCCCTCCTGTGTTACCTTCCAAAAGATGGTGGAGCAAAGCCAGAGTCCAGGACCAATGGATGCTCTGGCTCCAGGACTGTCCTGCAGCTCAAAGGCAAACCAGAAACCTCAAAGGAACAACCAACCAAACATTTATTTTGAAAAATTAAATAAAGTAGCAAACATACAGAAAGAGGCACTGGAGCTTTAGTCCTTAAATGTTGCATTAATCCCAGGATTTCTAGGTCTGATTTTTTCCTCCCTTGCTTCTCCCAAACTCTTTGGAAAACTGAGTGACTGCCACCCTGCAAGTCCCTAGGACAAACCATGGCCAAGCATTGCTGTCCTGAGCTGAGCCTAGGGCTGGAGAGGCTCTGACCCTTCATGCCAGGCTTAACGAGGCTGGTGTTAGACTGAGCTTAACAAGGCTGCTGTCAGACTGGGCTTCCCTTGGCGCTGCTCTGCGCTGCTTGACGCACCTCCTTCATGTCATAGGCCCAGACCTGCTCCAGCCCCTGCCCCAGGGTGCTGCTGGGAGTCCAGGACGGGAAGGGGAAGCGTCCAGACACCACCCGGGCCCCGTCGGGGAGTTCTGCCAGGAGCTTCGTGGCCAAGGGAGGTTTCTGTGGAGAGAAGGGCCAGGGCCAGGCAACCTTAGGACACGGTCATGTAGTGGCAGTGTCCCCAGGGACTACAGGGCAGCTTCTGGGCACAGCCAGTGGGTCCCAAGCAGGGGCATCAAGCATTCAAAGCACAGGGCTGGTACTGGCTCTGTGTAAGGCTGGGACTAGGAGTAAGTGATGAGCAACAGGACAAGAAGAAACAGCCTCAAGTTGTGCCAGGGAAGGTTTAGACTGGATATTGAGAACATTTCTACACGGAAAGGGTGGTCAGGTCCTGGCACAGCTGCCCAGGGGAAAGGTGGGGTCACCATCCCTGGAGCAGCCATGTGGATGTGGCACCTGGGGACATGGGTCAGTGGTGACCTTGGCAGTGCTGAGGGAATGATCTCGGGGGGCTTTTCCAACCTTAACAATTCCATGGTTTTATAAATCCCGGTGCTGCTGAGCACCAAACCACTCGCTCACAGCAATGCCCACTTGGCCTTATTCTGTCCCAGATCCTCTCTCTTTTCCAAGAAAATCCTCCTCGAGCTCCCCCTGAACAACTCAGAATGTGAGGGACCAACTTACCACGCTGGGGGCCAGGAACACGATCACATTGTTGCAGTCGGAAAGATCCACCTTAAAAGAGAAGAAAAAGGGGAATAAAAGAAGCAACAGGCACAGGGGGAGCAGGGGGAACCATCTAAGCATCCAAGCCTTGTAGGTGATCTTCTGAATCTCAGAGGGTGCAAAGATGCCCTAAGAGATGTGGGATGGGGATGTGTGGGTGTGAAAGCAGCACCTATTGGAAAACATCTGCCTCCAGCACCATCCCAGAACCGCATTCCTTGATGGATTGTCTCCAGTCAGGCTGTGAGTACCTGATGTTAGCCTTAGAAGCTCATCACCCTGTCAGCAGCACCCAGGCCTCTCCTCAAAGCTGCTCCAAGAAAGAGCTCTGCCATTCCCCTGGAAAGAAGGACTGTTTTCCACTTCCCCGTAGCGCGTGGGATGGAGAAGCAGCAAGCAGCCACCAGCAAAGCCAGCCTGGAGATGCAGACAGAGCCCTGGCCCTGCCCTGGCACAGCCAGACCCTCAGGACACTGTTACCTTCCACAGATCTTTCTTCAAGAAGGAGACCTTCCCGTGGAACCCGGCCCTCCAGGCGCGGTAGTTGGCGAGACACAGCAGCCAGGGATTGAGCTCATAGCCCAGGGCTGGCCTCAGGCCCTGCTTGTAAGCCTCAACCACCTGGAGAGGGAAGAGAGTTGAAACTCAAAGGACCTCAGTGTTGAGTCTGGGGGGCGATCTGGGGGGACAGGGGCTGTTGCCCAGCTCCACTCCCTCCCTCCAGCTGGCTCACGGGCAGGGTGACTTTGGCTCTCAGCACCTTCCAGAGCATGCATTCCCACCCTGCTCCCTGCATGTGATGTTTTCTAGGGCTGCCTAGGACCACACAGAACTACCTAGGATCACCTAAGGCTGTCTAGGGCCATCTAAGACTATCTAGGACCATCTAGGACAGTCTAGGACTATATAGGGCTATTTAGGACCACCTAGGGCTGTCTATGGCCATTTAGGACCACACAGGGTCATCTAGGACCATTTAGGACCATCAGTTCTGTCTTGGAACCATCTAGGACCACCCAGGACCCTCTGAGACCCCCTATGATAGTCCCACACCACAGCCAGGAGGACCATCCAGACCCACAGCCAGAAGTGGGGCAGCACGTGCGTGTGGGTCTCCCATCCACCCTCCCGGAGAGCACAGGCCCCCCTCCCTGCCCTCTGCCCACCCTGGGCACCCCAAAGCCCCCCAGAGCTCCCCCCCCGTGCCAGCCCTTACGAGCCGTCCATCTCCTGAACCCAGATCCACCGTCTTCCCCGCGCGTCCCCGCAGCAGTGCTAGGGCGTTCGCCACTTGCCGGGGGCTGGACGGCTGGTAAGGCACCTGGGGGGGCACAGGGGGGTCAGGGTGGGGGTCAGGGTGAGGAGGGCGGCTATGGGGGCCGGGGGGTGTCGGGGTACCTGCAGCCGCAGGGGGACGCGGCGAAAGCCGGGCATCAGCACGACCGCCCAGGTGGCCCAGGCGGCCGCCCCGCTGGCCACGGCCAGGGCCAACAGCCCCCGCCCGCCCAGGGCCCCCCCGCCCCGCTCCCAGCCCGGCTCTCCCGGCTCCCAGCCCGGCTCCCCCGGCTCCATGGCCGCCGGAAGGGGAGGAGAGTCCGGCCGGGCGCCTTCCGCCGGGAGCGGCAGCGGGATCAGGGGCAGCGGGGCGGACACGGCGCGGGGGCTCGGGCTGACTGCCCCACGGGCCTTCGTGTGCGGGGCGGGAGCGGCGGCGCCGCCGCTGCGGGCACGGGGGGCACAGGGGCGGCAGCGGCGGGTGCGGGGTGAGCGGGGCTGCGGATGGTGCAGGGCTGTGTGTGTGAGCGTGTGTGTTTTGTGAGTGTGTGTGTCTGTGTATGTGTGTCTGTGTATGTGTGTGTGTCTGTGCGTGTTTGCACAGCTGTGCAAATATGTGCACAGCTCTGTTTGTGCACAGCTGTGTGTGTTTGTGCACAGGTCTATGTGTGTTTGTGCAGAGCTTTGTGCGTGTGTGCAGAGCTGTGTGAGTGCACAACTGTGTGTGTGTGACTGTCTGCATAGCTCTGTGTGTGTTTGTGCACAGCTGTGTGTTTGCACAGCTGTGGGTGCTCGAGCACAGCTGTGCACGGTTGTAAACATGGTTGTGTGAAATTGTGAATCATGAATGAGTGTGCACAGCTGTGTGTGTTTGTGCATGGCTGTGCACAGTTGTAAACGTGGTTTTGTGAATCATGAATGGGAGAGCACAGCTGTGTGTGTTTGTGCATGGCTGTGCACGGCTGGCCATGGTTGTGTGCCGTTGCGCACAGCTGTGTGTGTGACTGCACATGGCTGTGTGTGACTGTACAGTTTTGTGCAGCTGTGCATGGTTGTGCAGGGCTGTTTGCCGTTGCACTAAGGTGAGCACAGTTGTGTGAACATGAGCCAGTGTGTGCCCAGGTGGGCAAGAAGGCCAATGGCATCCTGGCCGGGGTCAGGAACAGTGTGGCCAGCAGGACCAGGGCAGTGATTCTGCCCTTGGACTGGGCACTGGTGAGGCCACACCTCGACAGCTGTGTGCAGTTCTGGGCCCCTCAGTTTAGGAAGGATGTTTGAGGGGCTGGAGCAGGTCCAGAGAAGGGCAACGAGGTTAGTGAAGAGTCTGGAGCACAAGTCCTGTGAGGAGCAGCTGACGGAGCTGGGGGGGCTCAGCCTGGAGAGGAGGAGGCTCAGGGGAGACCTCACTTTCTACAACTCCCTGTCAGGAGGGGGGAGCCAGGTGGTGTCGGTCTCTTCTCCCAGGCAACCAGCAGTAGGACAAGAGGACTTGGTCTTAAGCTGCTGGTTAGCTTGGATATTAGGAAGAAGTTTTACGCAGAAAGAGTGATTGGGTATTGGAATGGGCTGCCCAGGGGGGTGGTGGAGTCACAGTCCCTGGAGGTGTTTAAGAACTTAGTGCCATGGTCTAGATGACAAGGTTGGTCATAGTCTGGACTCAGTGATCTCAGAGGTGTTTTCCAACCTCACTGATTCTGTGACTCTGCGTGTGCAGTTGTGCACAGCTGTGTGTGTGGCTGTGCACAGTTGTGTGCAGCTGCGTGTGGTTTTCCATGGCTGTGAGCGCTCGTGCGTGGCTCTGTGTGGCTGGGAGTGGCTGTGTGAGTTGTGCACAGCAGTGCAGGGCTCTGTGGTTGTGCACAGTTGTGTGTGTGGTTGTGCAGGGCAGTGCTTGGCTGTGCACGGCTGTGCCATCTGTGTGCAGCTGTGTGTGTCGTGCAGGGCTGTGCACAGTTAGGTGTGACAGTGAGTGGCTGTGTGTGGCTGTGCAGGGGTTTGTGCAGTTGTGCACAGTTGTGCGTGGATGAGTGTGGTGTAGTGTGTGGTTGTGCACAGCTGTGTGCAGGTGTGCTTTATTGTGTGCAGTTGTGCCCAGCTGTGCAGGGCTGCATATATTGTGCATGGCTCTGTGTGATTGTGCAGAGGTCTGAGCAGCTGTGCCTGGTTGTGTGGGGTTGTGCACGGCTGTGTGTGGCTGTGTAGGGTTTTTATGGGGTTGTATGGGGTTGTTACGGGGTTGGGTGCAGTTGTGTGCTGTTGTGCAGGGCTGTGCACAGTTGTTCCTGGGTGTGGGGGGTTGTTATGGGGTTGTGTGGGGTTGTTGGGTTGTTACAGGGCTGTGCATGGCCGTGCCCCGTTGGTGGGGGATGTGCCTGAGGCAGCTGGTGGGTTTCCTGCTGCGAGGCAGCAGTGACTGTGGGAAAATTCCAGGCAGTGGGATGCAGGGGGGGCAGTCCAGCCCCACAGCCCCTGCCCACCCCCAGTTAATGACCCCCAAAACCCAACCCAGCCACGGGAACAACACCCACTCAGTGAGGGGCACAAAGGGCCGCAGCCCCCCTGCCCATGTGGCCACATGTCACCAAGGATGTCACTGCTGTCACCTCCGCCTGCTCCCCCCTTGGCCTGTAGGTCAGTATGTGCAGGGCTTCCCTCCAGCAGCGTTTTGGGGCGTCACCTGAGAGCTCGGGGGGGAAGTCTGGGGGCACCCCATGTCCTTGCCACAGGGCCACCAGCCTTGTCACAAGCTTTGGTGTCCCCGAGGCCATTGCGGGTGTAGGAAAGAACCCTGATGGCCTGGGAAGGGCTTTGGGGTGCAGGGAAGTGGAATTGGGGAGTGGAATTCCTGCCTCCTCAGCCCTGGGGGCAGCACAGGCCCAGCACCAACCCCCCTGGAGCCCCTCTTTGCTGATGAGCCAAGAGTGGAGCTGCCAAAGGCAACACGTGTTTTTGCTCCATCTCACCCTGATTTGTGGGAACCAAACAGAATGAGAATGCACACACCCCCACACGTACCCACACATGTGTTTTACCTCCAAACATGCAGCTTGAGGGGCTTAACAACAACCAGACCCCATTAATCACATTCCGTGGAGTAGCCACGGGCTCCGATGGGGAGGTGAAGCCACCCCTAAAATACATCCCAGGGCTGTTCCCTGCCCGGCCCTCCCAGTTCGGGGGTCATGGGGATCACCCTGATTTTCCGGTTTCTGATTTTTCTCGCTGGCAGGTGGAGTTGGTTAAAGCAGAAAATCCAGGGAAATTGGAGCTGGGGGAAGAGGGAGGGCCAGCAGGCTTCAGAAGAGGATGGTCCATGGGGATGAGCCGGTCCCTGGAGCAGCCCGAGGGCCCCCGTGATGCTGCAGAGCAAATTAATTAAGGAAGCGATTCCCAGGCAGGGCTGAGCCCTCCTCGCTGGGCCCCTGGGATTTAGCAGGGTGGTGGCAGCTTCTCCTACTGCCCCCGCCCCGGGGTGCCCGCAGCATCTCGGGGTGCCGGGACGAGCAGGTGGCCGGGCGGGGGGACCAGTTGGGATGTGTCGCTGGAGCCCAAGAGCTTTTAATCCTCCTCTTTCCAGGGCAGCTTCCCCCCGCCGGGGCCGCGGCGGCTGCAAAGCAGCCCTGACCGCCAGGAATTTGTCGCTATGTGCTGGGAAAGCTGCTTCCCACCAGCTGTCGGCGGCCGGACACGCCGGGCGCAGGCGCCTTGCACGGGGGTGAGGGGCCGCGGGGCCCCGCTGCGGGCAGGGGTCCTGCCCTACCCCCAGCATCCCTCCCCGCGCTGGGATGATGCTGGTTTGGCTTCGTCCCGATCGAAGCGGGGGAAGGCTGGAAGCACGCCCTAATGCCCAAGTTTGGGGTGCAGCGCCCCAAGGCAGGTGGCAGGGTGGGAGGGTGTCCTCTGAGTCAGCAGGCTCTTGCTTCTCCTCTTGCCAAGGGCTGTGAGCTAGAGCTTCTCCCGGCCCCGGGGGCCTCATCCTGACCCTATGGGGCGTCTCCAAACCCCAAGGGCATCATCCAACCCTTTCAGCATTTCATAACCCCAGGAGCATCATCCTGACCCTGTGGCGTATTTCTGAATCCCAGAGGCCTCATCCTGAGCTTATGAGACATCTGCCAGTCCCTGGGGCATCATCCTGACCCTATGGATTATCTCTGCACCTCAGGGCCCTCATCCAGAGCTGATGAGGGATCATCCTGACCCTGCTGAGCACCCCCTGGTCCCAGGGGCATCATCCTGACCGTGCAGGATATCTCTGAACCCCAGGGTCCTCATCCTGAGTTTATGGGACTCCCCCCAGTCTCAGGGGCATCCTCAACCCTATGGGGTATCCTCAAACCCAGGAGCCTCATCATGACCCTATAAGGCATTCCCTAAGCCCAGAAGCATCACCCTGACACTATGGGGAATCTCCAAACCCCTGGGACATCATCCTGACCCTACTGGGGACCCCCTGCCCCCAGGGACATCCCTTTGCTCCATGCCAGCTCCTGGCTCTGGGGTGCTGCAGGCAGGATGGGCAGGACAGGCAGGATGCCTGGGGGTCCCTGCTTGGGGTGGGGGCTGCAGGGAGGGCTGAGCGGGCTGGCCGCCTTTGTGCCTCCCCTTTGTGCCCTGTGATTCACACGTTCGGGCTTTTATCAGGCAGCCGGGAAGGAGGAGGGTGAAGGGGGCAGGAGAGGGGGGAGAAGGGTTGGAGGGGGGGAAATGGCGGGAAACGGCAGCGGCTCCCTTTGTGTGACAGGGAAGGGGACAGGGACCGGGGGACACCCGGCAGTGCCACCACTCTGTGTTTTGCCCTCCCAGTGTGGACACCAACCTGCAGTGTGACTGAAGGGCTTCACAGTCCCCAGAGGGTTCCTGGGCTGGGATATGGAGACACTTGGGTCCACAACGGGGCTAATCCCGTAGAATAGGAGCCACAGGCACCTCCTTTGGCACATTTGCACAGAGGGAGCTGTTTTTGGGGTGCTGCTGTCCATGGGGTCCCCAAAACCCCCCTTCTGGGGGGGGGGAGTAAATGGTGGGGGGCTTTTGGAGCAGGTCTGGCTGGATCATCCCCATGGATGTTGCAGGCAACCGTGCTGGGTGGGCACCACGGTGGGCACCCTTTCCTGGGCTCACAGGGTGCTACCACAGCCCTTCACCATGGCCACCCCTCTCCAAGCCCCTCCAGCCGCCCCAGCTCCACACCGTGTCCCCTGTCCTGCTCCCCCTCGTTGCGCTGCCTCACACCACATTTTCCATCCTGCAGAGGAAATATTCCCCGGGATGGAGTTTGTCTCATTGTGTTTTCACCCTCCATGGCCTTGCTCTGTGCCAAGGGGCCAGGCAGGAATATGGCTTGGCCAGGGTCAGACTTTGCTTTTGGGGAGATGCTCGGATACCTGGCCCCAGGGCGATGGAGATGCCAGAGCTGTGGGATGCTGCCTGGTGCCACAGGGAAGAGCTGTGATCCCCATCCCAGAGTGGGGAAACAGCTGCCTCGTTGCCCTGTGGGATCATCCCATAGGAAGTGTTAGTGCCCTGGCCGGGGCCCAGCACTGCAGGAGCCGGCACCGGGGGAAGGGAGGGCAGGCGACCCAACCTGACATGAGGCAGAGGGCACTAAAAACAGCCCAAAAACCTCTCTGGCAGAGGTTGAGCAGAGTAACAGCCATTTCTGCCACAGCAGAATGAGCTGGTTTGACCAAATAAACAGATTTGAAGAAAAACAAGAGGTTTTGCTGCGGGACAGAAAAGTGCCGGATGCTTCGCGCATTAAACGCCATCATTTGGCCAAGAGGAATGTGCTGGATTGCAGGGCCGGAGCAGCCAGGATTTACCCCCAGAGTGAACAGAGGATGCCGTGGGCAGCACAATTCCCTTTGCACCTCGTTTATTGCTTTTCCAGCCTCATTTTTCCTCCTCTGCTGGGTTTCCCACTCCTTCCCCCTTCCCCCTGCCCTGCTTGGCTCCTGCCTGCTGCCAAATTCCAGGGGGATGCTGGCATCCTCCAGCACCCAGCGTGGAGCATCCCCCTCCCCAGGACCACATCCTGCTCTCAGAGCCCAGCCAGCCCCAAAATGGGGCAGTAAAAGGATAAAATGAAAATACATCAGTATAAAATTGGCAGTAAAACATAAAATAAGCATCAAACTCTTCTCAAGGGAAAACATGTGTTGTGTATCAAACCCACCAGGATCTTATCACAGCCAGATCATTCTACACACACACACACACATATAGATATTTATATTTAATTAAGATCCAAAGCCCACAGCATTCTTTGGAAACAGTTTTTTGGCAAGGAAAAGTGTGTTGTGGTCAGCAGAGGCACCAAACACCCAGCAGTTCATTCTGGATGGTGATATTTGAAAAGGTATTATTGAAACAAGACCAAGAAGTTGTTAAAGTACAAGTGGATGTGTTGCATGAGCCTGGCTTGGGTGGTCTGGGGGGCTCAGGGGCTCTGGGGGGGCTCAGGAACTGCGCTTTCCTGTGTTGAGTCCCTGTGGACATCACTGATGAGGAGGAAAGGTCCCTGGTTGGGGTCCTGTGCTCCATCCCCAGCTGGGGGACTCATGTCCCATCCCCAGCAGGGGGTTCCATATCCCAATCCTGTCTGGGGGTCCTGTTCCCCATCCCCAACTGGGGGTCCCAAGTCCCATCCCTGCCCAGGGGTCCTAAGCCTCACTACCCCCAGGGACACAGCAGAGCGGGAGGAGCAGGAGCCCGAGGCTGGGGCTGGCTGGGGGCAGCGGAGGGGTGGGAGTGAGCAGGGTTGAGATGCTGGAATGGCACAGCCCAGCACAATGAGGCCTTGTGGCTGACGGCTCTGACAAGAATCAGCCCTGACAGCGGCTCCGCCAGTGGGGTCACCCAACCGGCATGGGACCACCCCAGCCCCCTCACCCTGGGATACCCAGGGAGAGAGAGGGACCCCAAAGTGACTCATATCAGGGAGTGTAGCATGTGCAATGTATCTGTCTATATAGATAGATATATAGACATATAAATATCAGGGCTGTTTCCAGCCCCACAGGAGGCAGGACTGGTAGTTGGAGCTGACACAGGGGGAGGCAGGTGACACACAGCAGTACCGGCACTCATGGCACCAGAACTCACCATGGTGCCCATCACTGAACATCCCACACAACTTTTTGAAAACAAGAGCCACACACTACAAATACAGCTTAGTTTATAAAAAAAAATAACAAATTTGGTATCATTATAACTTTAGTGCACATACAATGCCCCCCACCCCCACGGTCCAAAATTCCCCGCAGCTGGCACGTTGTGCCTCACTGCCTGTCACCTGTGGGCTGCCAGTGACGGGTGGCACAGTGACCTCTCCCTGTTCCCATGGCACCTTCCTCCATTGGTGCTTTGGTCCTGCCCTGGCTGTGCCAAGGGCACCTCTGCTCAGCCTTCTTCCCATCTCACCATTCCCCTTGCTCCCTTCGGCCTCACTCCTCTTCCTCAGCATCCACTCCACAGCTCCTGCCTGTGCCCTGCATTGCAGGCAGGGCCAGGGCCAGGCTCGCTGCTGCCCACTGCCTCTTCCACCCTCAACATTGCAAATCCATCTCCTGGCCCTTCCACACCCCATTGTGCCCACCGTGTCCCTGGACTGGCCACCATGGCCACCCACCCTCGAGCCCTGCCAGGGTCTGGGGGTCCAGCTGCCCCTGATGCCAGACCCACTTGCCCCACAGCATCTCCTGAGCATGCAGCACCCCAGTTTCCTGGGAGCCCCAACCCCGTGTCACTGCTCCCCTCACCCAGGCAGGTCCCTGGGGCCCACGGACAAATGCGCCCTGGGAAAATCCCTTCACTTGCAGCAGGATTTTCCCAGAACCCCCATGCCCGCAGGCAGGTGCTGCCACAGTCCAGCCACACGGCGAGGCTGGATGCGCTGCGTTCCTTACGGGCACCGTCCCTGTGTCCCCCGGGGTACTCTTGTTGCCAGGGGTCCCACAGGTCCCACAGGGCCGGGCCGCACTCCCGGAGCCGCTCAGTCCACAGGGAACTCGCAGGGGTTCTGGCGCGCACGTTGGGCCCCCTCATAGATGCGCTGGAAGTCCCGGTAGCGGGGGGCACAGCTCAGCCAGGCCTCCCCGAAATGCAGCCACCCCGTGAACAGGAAGGTGCCAGGGCCTGGCTTGACCCCGCAGCGCAGAGGGGTGCGGATGCTGCCCATGGACCGCCCTGGCCGCCCGCCTGCCTGAAAAAGTGGGAACTTCTGGCGGTGGATGCGGGCGGCACTCACCCCGATGATGGATTCCTGCAGTTCCGCGTCATTGGACACGCTCCGGATGCTGCCACGGATCACTGTGAGGAGAAGGAAGGGAGAGGTGTCAGCAGGATCCCTGACCCCATCCCCATTCCCATCCCCACCTTTGACTCCATCTCCATTCCCATTCCCATCTTTGTCTCCATCCCTATTCCCATTCCTGTCCCCATCCTCTTCTCCGTGCACATGCCCACTCCCATCCCCATCTCTGTCCTCATCTCCATTCCCAACCCCATCCTTGTTCCCATCCACATTCCTCTACCCTTTCTCATCCACATCTCCATCTCCATTCCCACGCAAATCCCTGTCCACATCTCTGTCTCCATCTGCATTTCCATTCCCCTCCCTACCCTTGTCTCATCCCCACTCCCTTTCCTATTCCCATCCCCTCCTCCATCCCAATCCCAGCTCCCATCCCCATCCCTGTCCACATCCACATCCCCATTCCCATTCTCATCCCTCACTCCTTCTCCATTCCCATCCTTATCCTCATTCCTGCCCCCATTCTCATCTCCATCCCCATTTCCATCCCTGTTCCCGTCCTACAGCACCCTCTGCCCCTGTTGGCCACAGTCCAGTCCAGCCCAGCCCGGAGGGGGTCCCATGCTGCCTGTGGGGCTGTTCCCCCGCTCTGATTTCCCCGGCCCTGGTCCCCACTCACCGAAGTCACTAGTGCAAATGGCCATCAGGATCTCGGTGTCGTTGCACGGCCGACATGCGCCTGCAAGGCCAAGCACAGCCCATCACCACCCATCACCACCCGCCACTCCCGGTGGCACTGCAGGGGGACACCACCCCAATCCCGCTCCTCCTCGTCTTCACAGACACCCTGGCGAGGGGAGGGGAACCAGAGGCGGGTGAGGGGACGCTGGGCACTCACCCTCTGCACCGAGGCTGGCGGCGGGCAGGGCCGGCCGGGCCAGCCAGTCCCCCCGCAGCTCGTAGCGGAAGGCGGCAATGCGGCGGCTGATGTCGGGGTGTGGGGTGGCCTGCAGGAACAGGGCCACCTTCTCCTGGGGCAGCCAGCTGAAACAGCGGGCGCGGGGCCGGGGGGCCTCTGGCAGCAGCAGCTCCAGCACCCCCTCTGTCTCCAGGTAAAGCTGAGCCCCCCGGAATGTTCCGGTGGGTTTGACGCAGGCGGTGACGTGCCGGGGGCTCCTGCCCTTGACGGCGGCGGTGGTGGGGGGCAGGCGAGGGGCCAGGCGGAGCCGAAGGGCCCCCATGGGGTACAGCCATTCCAGAGAGCCCTCGGCGCAGTGCAGGGACAGCTGCTCCACACTGCCCGCCTCCTGTGACAGCCCACTGTGGGGGACAGCACCCCATCAGCCGGGACCTGCCAAGGGATGGGGAGCCCCCAGCCCATGTCACCCCAGACCATGTGCCCCGGCACAGCAGCACCCTGCACTTCCACACAGCACCTCTCCAGAGGCCTCTGGTATGGCCACAGGGAGAACAGCACCAAACCCTCAATGACTTGGACTTGGGGTGCAAGTGCATCATTTGGGGGTGCTTGTGTCCCCCAGCACCTTTAGGAGAGGCTGAGGAGGGCGTGCAACAGCTCAGCCTCCCTTGCACCTGGTGTGAGCTCCCTAGCCACCCCTTGGGTGCCACAGCCTTGGGGTCACCTGCTCCTGTGCATCCCCACTCTGGGGATCCCCAATGGATTCTGGGGTCACACACTCACGTGTAAATGATACCCGGAGCTACTTCTTTCCCGCGGCATTGTGAGCCGGGGGGGGAATACGCGGTGAAACCAGCCCGGGGGGAGCAGGGACAGCCGGGGGGCTGCTTTGTCCCAGCCGGGGTGCTGGTGGCCGTGTGGCCCCCATGGTCCCCCACGCTCCCGGCATGGGGCAGCTCGTCCTGGAGGGCCCCAGCTCTTTGTTCGGAGTTCGGCGCCTTCGGGCCCTGCCGGGGGGCTGAGAGTCCCGCCGGCTACCGGGATGGGCTTCACTGGTGGGGGTGCTGAGGAAAGGGATCGTGGAGAGGCGGGGAGCTCCGCTGGGGGGACCAGCATCCCTCGAGGCGGGGGGGGGGGGGGTCAGCCGCACCCAGGAAGGGGGACACTGAGGCAGGGAAAGGTCCCCGCATCCCACCCGTGACCCTCCCCACTGATCCAGGAGGGGGGGGTCAGCCCTGGGGATCGACGGAGCGGGCGGGGAGCAGCCATCCCCCTGTTCCCTGAACTTGCCCGGGCGGCGGGATCTCGCCGGGGGGCTGCGAACTCGCATGTGCCATCCCCCATCCCGCCCCGCGCGCTGCCCCCGGTGTGGTGTTCCCGGTGTCGGTGTTCCCGATCCCGATGTTACCAGTGCCGGTGTTCCTGGTGCCTACCTGCCCCTCCAGCTGCACTGGTCCGCCGAGACGCCACCGATGGCCGCCCCCAGTCCGGCCAGGCACAGCGCCCGCAGCGCCCACATGGCCGCGCCCGCGGCGGCCCCGGGCGGCCCGGCCCGGCCCGGCCCTGCCCGCAGCGCTCCCGCACCGGGGCCGGGGCGGCGGGGACGGGGCAGCGCGGCCACCGCCCCGCGGCGCGCCCCGAACTTTCCGCCAATAGCGGCGGAGGGGCGGGCACCGGAGCAGCCCCCTCGGCCCCCTCCCCACCGCCGGGGCACCGGCACTCACCAGTGCCGCAGCCCCAGAGCCCTCCGGGGCTCCTCCGCCACCCCCGGGGATGGGGTGACACCGGGCAAGGGGGGGCATGGCTGAGCCCGGGACACAGGACACGGAGCAGGGCTGGGACACCCCAGTTTACGGACCCTCTCCCCGTGGGGTGCACCCTGAGTTCTGTGCACCCATGGCTGTGCACAGCAGGGCTACAGGCACCGCAGGACAGGTACGTCCCATCTGTGCACACCCCAAACTGTGCATACCCCAAACTGTGCACACCCCAACCTGTATACACCCCAACCTGTATAACCCCCAGGCTGGGTACACCCCAATCTATAGCCCAGGCTATGCACACCCCACACTACAGGCCCCCTGGTTTACACATACCCTCAAGAGTCACACACATCCCAACCCCAAGTTACATACACCAGAGGCTGTCCACACCCTGAGTTATACACACCCCAGGCCGTGTTCCCCCGAAGTTATGCACACCCTAACCTTTGCACACCCCAGACTACGGCCTCCCTAGTTAACACCCCGCCCAGAACTGTGTACTCAAAAAGTTACACCCCCACAACCTCCATAAAACCTGCTACCCCCACCCCCAGCAGCATCCCCCCCCCACCCCCCGCCAGACACTTTCCTATCCAAGGGGAGCCCAGGCACGTGGCACTGGGCCTGACACGGGGGTCACACATATCCGAACCCAAAAGTCCCCCCCTCCAAACCTTGGGATTTTTTACACCACCCCCCTTCCAGCCGCTATTGTGCCACTAGCGCAGACCCCACCATTAATTAAGTTTCCATGCAGTGACAGCCCGCCAAAATGTTTGAAATAAACACCGAACAATTGGGATGGGATGACACAGGCCGGGAACAAAGTCCCCGGCCAGAGGGTGGAGCGGAATGGAAATGAGGGATTGTAAATTGGGATGGTGGGAAGAAAGAGGGGAAGGGGGGAAGGGGAGGGGGAGGCAGGCGGGGAGAGGAGGATTCACAGCCCTCCGGCCATGAAATGATGCTGAAAGAAGTCACGCTGCTGGAATCCGTGGAAAATGAGGGGCCAGAGGGGCTGCGTGTTAAGGTGGAGCGGGCCGGGATGTCGGGGTGTCGGGGTGTCCGGGGGTTGGGGTGGGGGTCCGGATGGGGAGTCTCTGCCTGCTGGCCCTCTTGCTGAGCCCATCAGTTGCCTTGTGGAGTTTGCCAGCGGGTGGCTGGGTCGAGGGTCTGGCTGTGCCCCGGAGGGTCACGGTGACCCTGGCATGGGGGGACACGGTCCCAGGGCCGATCCGGTGTCACCATGGGGAAGTGAGGTGGGCTGGGCTTGGAGCTGAGCAGGGAATCCAGCCAGGGACCCACAAATGGCTTCGGCAGAGTGTCCAGGGGTGACATGCCATCAGTGGTGAGGTGGCATCAGTGGTGAGGTGACACCAGAGGTGGGGTGATGCCAGAGATGAGGTGGCACCAGAGGTGAGATATGAGGCACTGCAGTCCCCAGACAGGGACTTCAACCCATCGATACAGATATCCTACCCAGGTGGGTGCTCAACACCCTCGTGGGATGTTCCCTTGGGACACCCCAGCATGCAGGGAGATGGGACATAAGTGTTTTAGGCTGGAAGCGGGTGCAACTGTCGCCACAGGCACGTGGCAGTGTCTGCCCTAATGCCAGCACCCCGGGGAGGGTCTGCACCCCTGGCCCCCCAACAGCCTCCGACCCACCTTAACTGGGTGTTGCTGGTTAAACCTCGGCACCAGCCTGACCAAACCACCGTGGCCACTAGCCCTGGCTTCCCTCAACATGGCATGAGCCACCCCTGCATTTGGAGCATGGCAATCGGGGGGGTCAGGAGCCCCTTTGGAACACCCACCAGAGCTGGGGCTGAGCTGGGACCGGGCAAAGCCCCCCCAGCACCCCGCTATTGTCTCAGGTCTCCGGACAAGCTGATGGGGCTGAGCGTCTCTGGGCACTCACGGGGATGCCAGGCGTGCCTGGAGCTCTGGCCTGTGGCCGTGTCCCCTGACTGTGTCCCCAGCACCCTGCCGTGTCCCCTTTGTCCCTGGCTGCCGCAGGCAAGGTTATCCCCGTGGGACTGGGAGGACTTGGGGTGGTCTGGGTGCCGGCCGCCCCCAAGAGCTCCCCGAAGCCTCCGGCCCCTGTGGCGGGTCTGGGGCCGCTCCGGGCCCCCTTTTGGCCCCGATCCCCCCGGGTGTCTCCGGGATGCTCGGGCTCACAGTGCCCTCTGGTGACCGCGGGCACTGCGGCCGGGAGCCGCCACCCCCGGGCGGGGGGACCCCGGTGGAACCCGGCGGGCTCTGGTGGGGCGGGGGAAAGCCACGTCCCGCAGAGAAGCAGAGCATCGACTCGTCCCATGGGACCTTCAAAGACACCCGGTCCTACCTCTGCCCTGGGCAGAGATATTCCCGCCGGGCCAGGCTGCTCCAGCCCGGTGGGGACCCACAGCTCCTCCAGCTTCTCACTGCCTCCCCTGCAACGTGTTTCCTCCTTATATCCAATCTAAATCCACCCTCTTTCAATTAAAATTGTCACCCCTTCTCCTGTCTCTACAGGTTCTGGCACAAAGCCTCTCTCCATCGCTGTTCCAAGCCCCCTTAAATATTTCCAGGATGCCTGAAGGTCTGCTCCAGGCTGGACAGAGCCAGCTCTCCAAGCCTTTCCCCACAGGAGTTTCTTCCAGCCTCTGATCATTTCTGTGTCCCTTCTGGACTGTGACTGATGCAGGACTGCTCTGCCCCAGACCCACCTGTCACCCCAGAACTCCTCTGGGCTTCATGCAGGAGGGACCCCGCTCCTTCTTTTTTTTTGGTGATCCTCCCTCTTCCTGCTGGGTCACCCCAAGGTTTCTCCTTTCTTGGGCAGCCACCATCCAGCAACTCCAGGACCCTGACACGTCCCTGGGACATCCACGCTGCCACAAAGGGTCCCTGTGAGGTGGCTCTGGGCGCCCTCCACCCTGTGCCATGGGTGGGTGATGGAAAGGACAGGGATGCTCCAGGCTGGACTGTGCACAGGAGCAAAAACCCTGCTGTAAAGGCAAAATGGGGACTCGAGGGGGCTGGGACCTTAGAGGACTGATCAGAGGCTAGGGCTGCTCAGCCTCTCCCCATCCCACTGCCCGTCCCCCCCGGCTGCGTGGGGAGCTCTCCCGCCCTGCCGAGCACCTTCTGAAGGAGATGAAGCTGTGGGAGGCACCCACCTTGTATTTAAAAAATAGCTCAGGAGCCTCACCTCAGCTCCCAGCCTTTCCCTGGAGACATGCAGGGAGAACCTGAGCTCTTCCCCATGGAACCCGGGTGCTGAACAGGCTCTGTCCCCTCTCAATGTCCCTGAACATCCAGACCCCTAGGCTGGTGCCCCAGCAGTGAGAACGAGCCCTGGAGAGACTTGGAGAGCTCAGGGAAGCTGTCTGGAGGGAAACCACAGATGAGGGTCCCCAAGCCATGGCAAGGGTCCCCATGGCAAGGTGGGGATCCCCAAGGCAAGGGGAGGGTCCACATGTCAAAGCTGTCATCCTCATGCCAAGGAGAGGGTCCCAATGACAAGGCAGTGTTCTCCATGGCAAGGAGAGGATCACATGGCAAGGTGGGGGTGCCATTGCAAGGCAGTGTTCCCTATGACAAGGTGGAGGTCCACACTGGTGACAGAAGCTTCCCATGAAAGAGTGAGGCTCCCAACAGCTGGATGAGGGTCCTCATGGCTGTTTGAGAGTCCTCATGGCCATTTGAGGGTCCCTACGATAACGTGAGGGTCCTCACAGTGAGATGAGGGTCCCCATGGTAAGATTAGGGTTCCCACAGCAGCTAATGATCCCCACAGCAGTGTGATCATCCCCATGGCCATGTGAGGGTCCCCACAGAAGCCTGAGAGTCCCTATGTCCTCACCCACCCTCACCTGCACATGGGCTGGAGGGGGGAGCCCTGGGGGGGTCAGACCTTTGGCAGGGAAGAGCTGGGGGCTCTGAGCCCTGGAATCAGCACAAAGGGGGCCAAGCCCGGGGGAGGGCCCTGTGGGCCATGCCGGGGGGGTGACCCCAGCCTGGACAGACCACCCCTCTCCCCCCATGATCCCCCTGTCCCCGACGCCACTGCCGGGCCCCTGCGCGTGCATCCTGCGGGACGGCAAATGGAGCTGCCTATTGATTCACAGCCCGGGCTAAAAATAACTTTCAACTCTTCATCCCGAGCTGTGAAAATCCCCCATTGCTAAGCGACGGGTTACCGGGAGACAGCGGCGCTAGGCGACGGCGGTTGCTGCGGTGACGGGCCCCCGGCGCACTGCGGTCCAGCCCTGGCACCGGGGACCCCACCGGACCGGGGATGCTCCAGCTGGACAGGGGATGCTCAGCCCAGGGTCCCATCGCCATGGGGACAGGCTGGGTGAGAGCCTCCAGCATCCCCAGGGTGGTGGGGATGGCAAGGTGGAGGAGGGTTGTGGGAGCCTTGTCACTTGGCTCTTGGCTTCTGGCCTGGCCTGAGCATGGGGACACCGGTCAACACCCTCCTGACACGCAGGAGGGACAGTCCTGGGGAGCAGGGAGGCTCAGGAGGCCTGTGATGGTGACACAGTGTGAAGTGGGGTGACCAGGCATTCCCTATCAGGCACTCCGGGGTGTGGGCTGGTGGAACCCCAGCTGTGTCCCCTCCACTGGAGGTGTGTGCATGGAGACTTCCCATGCCCAGGGACTCTTCCAGTCTCTTTACAGGCATGAAAATATCCCTGGGATAAGAGGACATGACAACATGTCCCCTCTTGGGCCTGGAGCTGGCAGGGGCTAGTGACAATGGAGCTGTGCCAGGACCAAGGGGACAACAGGGACCATCTGGGGACCCACTGCCTGGCTGTGCCTGCCAGCCCTGCTGGCACTGGTCTTGCTCTGGGTACAGAGCATGTCCTCAAGTGCTGGACCACAACCCACTATTCCAGGGCTGCTGCTGGCTGGCAATTCCCTGGGAAAACCCCATGGGGACCAGGCATCACAGGGGCACAGGGCACTGCTGGAGGGGCAAGGGACTGTGGGAGGAAGGACCACCAGTTCCTCAGACTATGGGGAAAAGACGTGTCACCTGGATGAGGCCATGGATCTGCACATCCCTGCAGGCATTGGCCCCTCCAGCGCCTTCTCTTGCAATTGACATGCTCTGGGCAAGGTGTGATGAGGGTGTGAGTGTGAATCAGTGTGAGTGTAAGTGAGTGTGTGTGCACAGTCTCCTCCCCCAAGCCCCCTCCCAGCTGCCAGTGTGAAACCCAACCTGTCTTATAAATTATGGAAGCAGGAGCCAGGCACCGGATCCAGGCAGCTCCAGCAGCCTCCCCAGGGCCAGCCGGGCGCAGCAGCCACCCTGGCCCTGCTGCTCACATGAGGCCATGGCAGGGGGAGGCAGAGGGGATAGGGTTAAATGAGGCAGCTGACCAGTTTCCTCCAGTTCGGGGAGCAGTGGTGAAGCTGGGCCCAGACTGGGGGTGCTGGGTGGGTTCTGAGTGGGGGTGATGGGAAATGGGGGGCACCAATGGTGCACCCCTCAGCAGGTCCCACTGCCAGACATGGCTTGGGTAGGTGAATCTCCCCAGCATCCGGGCACAGAACCCTGTCCTGGGTGCCTGCTGCACCCAGGGTGCTGGAGCTGGGTCAAGCATCACCGCTGTGCCTCAGGGGCTGCCAGGAGGGCCTGAGCTGCCTGTCAGGGTGAGAGGGGTCTGCAGCAGGATCTGCACCAGAATCTCCAGCCTGCCAGTGCCCTGCAGGGGAGAGAGCCAGAGCAAGCATTCACCTGTCCATCCAGCCTTCCATCCCTCCATCCCTCCATTTCTCCCTCCATCCCTCCATCTCACCATTCTTCTCTCCATTTCTCCATCCCTTCATTCTCCATTCTCCACCCCTCCATCCTTACACTTGTCCATCCCTCCATCTCACCGCTGTTCCCTCCTTTTCTCCATCTCTCCCTTTCTCCATCCTTCCATCCTCTCCATCTCTCCATTCTTCCCTCCATCCCTCCATGTTTCCATCCATCCTTCCATCCCTGCCTTCATTTCTCCCCACAGCCCTCCCTGCATCTCTCCATTCTCCCCCCCATTTCTCCATCCCTCCCTCCATCCTTCCACCCCTCCATCTCTCCATCCCCCCTCCATCTTTCCATCCCCCTATCCCTCCCTCCATCCCCCATCCTTCCACCCCTGCATTCCCCCACCCACCACCCCTCTCTCCCTGCACACCCAGCTGCCAGCCCAGCCCTGCCCGCACCCCCCACATCATTCCCTGTATCCCGTACCCTCACCTCGCCTCTGCCGGTGCCAGTGCCGGTGCAATCCCATCGCGAGCCATTACCGGTACGGGCGACAGTGTCCCTTTAACAGGCTCAGCTGGTGACACGCGTGTGCGTGTGTGCAAACGCGCGTGTGCGTGTGCTCCCAGCTCCCTGGGCTGGCTGGCAGGAGGGACCCCCCTTCTCCATCCCCCCGGATCCGGATCCGGCCCCATTCCCCCCCTCCACTCCCCGCTTATTTTTCCTGTTGTTTCGCGGGGTTGGGGCGGGGGCCGGGCGGGATCCGGCCCCTTTGCCAACGGGGATTTTGGGGGGGATTATTGCCGGTTTTCTTCCTGGTGGGTTTTTTTCCTGCAGCCGAGAGAAGACAGGCACAAGGTATGGCATGAGCTTCGGGAGACGGAGCTGGAGGTAAGAGCCGCTCGGGAAAACCCTTGACAACACAAAGCCGGTGCCGGGGTTGGCGCCGATGCCGGTGTCGGTGTCGGTGCCTGTTCCACCGGTACCAGCACCAATCCCGGCACCGGCACCGCAACCACCCCCAGCCGCATCCCGCATCATGGAGCCGCGTTATATAACGGCGGCGGAGCCGGCCCGGCCCCGGGGCTCCCGGTCCGGTGGCCCCCCCTCCGCCCCCGCCTCCCGGTAGTTCACCAGAAGATGGTGATCGGTGTGACCCCCTCGTGGTGCTGCCCTTTCCTCCCCCCTCCACCCCGGTTTGGGGAGTGTGGGCGTGTTGGGGGAGGGTAAGGTGGTGTGTTGTGTTCCCCCCAGCGTGGCCGGGCAGCACCGGGTGGGTAACGGCAGGGGGGTGGTCAGGTGGGTACCACGGGATACAGGGATGTTTTGGGATGGGGGTGCAAAGGGACATCGCCGTAGGGACAGGGTTACCCGGGTGTGGGGTTGATGTTTGCCCCCCTCCACCTCTACTGCCACCTTCCAAAATGCCCCTTGTCCTTCTGGTGGAACCGTTGGCATCCCAGAGGCTACACCCAACCCCCCCAGCACCCCAACACTTTGGCATGGCTTTCACTGGGTGCAGGGTGGCACCTGCCAGTGATGGGGGCACAGGGGCAGCCAACCCATCCCAGAGCTCAGGGGATGGAGGAAGGGGAAAGCCCTTGCTGGGATGGGGCTGAGGGGGCTGAGCCCCACACTGGGGTCCCAGAGAGCCCAGTGTGGGGTCAGGGACCCCCAAGCAGTCCAGGATGGGGATGAGAAGTTTGTTTTGGTGGGGCAGGGGATGGGAATGGGTGGAGGTGTCCGTTTGGGGGCCAGGTGGGCAGGCTGAACCCCATGGAATGGCTGGGGCTAGACATGAATGGGGGAAACTGAGGCACAGGGTTCTGGTAGCAATCAAACAGAGACATCCAAGATTTTGACCATGTGGGGGCCCAGGGGTGCCATGGGGCACTGGACTGAAGCAGCACTGCCTCTTGGGCATCCAGTGTCACTGGTGCGATGTGGCAGTGCCTGGGCAGTGAAGGCCAGAGTGTGGCAGTCCCTGCAGCAGAGATGCTCCTGGCAGAGGTCCTGCTCCGTAATTACCCTCTGCCTGGAGTACTGGGGGTCTCAGACATCCTCTGCAGCACCCAGAAGGTCTCAGCAGCAGCAGGGTGGGAGCAGCAGGCACAGAGACAGCACCATGCCGTGCTGGCATCTCCCCTCCTCTGGAAGCTGGATGCTGATTTCACTCTGGCTACCAGGAAGAGGGAGGGAGGTGGCTTTGGAGTGGGGAGGACTCGCTTGAGCATCCATTTTTAATGAGATAGATATCTATTTTTCCCCGAGCTGGCTTCCCCCACATCGATCTTTGCCTGCTCTCCTGCCCATACCAGTGGCTCCATGGCAGTGGGAAGCAGCAGGACAAGTATCCCAGCACTGGGACCCTCTTGTCTCCCCAAATCCTGCTCCTGGAGAGGGAGTGACCCTTACTTGGGTTGGGGTAAGGCAGGAGGGGGAAAGGGCCCCCTTGTCCCCTCCAGTGGGGTCACAATCATGTTGACTACCCCACGGGAATGTGTCTGTGCTCCAGGTAGAAGGGCAACTGGAAAAGGAGCACTTGGAGTTTGGGGGCTGGATCCTGTCCTCCTGCTCTGCAGATTTAATCTGCGCCTGGCTCAGACTCTGGCAGCTCCATGGCAAAACCACATCGTCCTGCCTGTACCTCAGTTTCCCCATCCCCAAGGCACAGCCCATTTGCTCCCCACCTGTGTCTGTGAGGATGAAGCAGCACCCAGAGAGAAGAAAGGGTATCTGGGAGGCGAGTGGGTGCCGGTGGTGTGGGAGGGAACAGGATGGGGTGCGCAGGCGAGCAGAGCTCCTTTGGCAGGATCCCACCCCCACCCAACCTCTGCCCACCTGCCACAGGGCCCAGACATGTGTGCTGGGGGCTCCAGGGCTGGGGGCTCCAGGGAGGAGCTTGGGGCTGAAGGGAAGAGTGTTTGGGGAGGGGGCAGTTCAGTAGAAGCCATTTCTCCAGGGTTTCTCCCTGCTGGAGGTGTGACCTGTGCCCAGCTCCTGGATGGGGGAAGCAGAAGTCTGGGGGAGGCTGCGCTGGGAGCAGGATCAGTGCCTTTGCTTTCTGGAGTTGTCTAACAGCTTTTTGGAGCCTGTGCTGGCATTTAACACCCACAGCCCCCTGCAGTGAGGAGTGCCATGGCCGAACACTGCCTGCCTTCCCCAGTGTCCTACCAGCCTGCTGCCAATGGCCCCCACCCCACCCCAGCCCCACTGCTGGCTGGACCCCAAGCCCAGCAGCAAAGGGGCATCGCTGCTTGCATGGCCATGGCTATGTTTGGGGGATGATAGGGTTTGGAGAGGCTCAAGTGCCGTCAGCACACAGGGAGTACATCTATGTCCTGGGGACTGGGGGTCTCAGGGACAGCCTTGGGCCATGCTCTCCTGGATCGTCTCTCCTTGTGGTATCTTATGTTTTTGTAAACCCCTTCCTGGGCCCAGGAGGGGCAGAGAGAAAGGCTGTGAGGGATCTTACATTTTGTAAACCCCTTCCTGGGCCCAGGAGGGGCAGAGAGAAGGGCTGTGACACTCTGGGTGCTGTTGCTGGGCTCTGGCTGGGCTTGCAGTGAGGGGAGGTCAGGCTGGGCAGGATCTGGCACACGAGGAGCTGTTCCCTCTTCTCATTGCCTCGGTCAGTTGTGAGCAGGGAGAAGCTTGGCTGAGGCACAAGCATCCTCCCATGGGGGTGAGGGGTGGGATCTCTGGAGGTGGCTGGAGAGGAAGAGCCCAGGGATCCAGCTCTGCCCTGGTATGTCCATCCTGGGTGTGGGGTTCCTCCTGAGGGGACACTGGACAGCCTGAGATGAGGAGAGAGCACTTGATGTCTTTGTGAGATTTGGGTCTTATCACAGAAGACAGATACTGCGGCTGGGGGGACCCCACTGCCTGTTGCGAGGAAGTTTTGCTTGGCCAGGCTGGGAGGTTGGAGCTCTGCCTCCTCCCTACAATTCCCCCATGCTGGGGGCTGGGGGAGACAGGAAGTGCGTCTCTCAGTGCTCCCGGAGCAAAGCAGTTCCCTCAATGAAGCACAAAGTGGTGGGACCTGAGCAGAGCACTTCAGGCAGCTTTTCCCAGCTCCCTAGGCATGGGGCTGGCCCTGCAGAACCTGACTTTTCTCTGGGGGTTTTGCCATTTGGGAAGGCTGTGGGACCTGGGAGAGAGCAGTGCTGTGGGCATCCTATCATGCCAGCTCTGCTGCTTGGCCACAAGCTGCCTGAGACCCAGCAATGGATTCACCAGCATGCCCAGCACTGAGGGCAGCAGCTACCAGCAAATGGGACTCAAACTGGGTGTTTTCCCAGCCCCTCCTGCATCTCTTTGTCCACTGCAAGGTGGGATGAGCTCTTTGGGATCGTTGGAAGCCAACAAGGGAGCAGGAAAGCTGCTCTCAACCCTCTGGTCTCCCGAGGAGCTCTCAGGGCCACCTCAGGAGGGAGCTTCCCAGCTCCCGTCATACAAACAGCAGGTCTCTAGGGCCAGGTAGACTGGTGAGGCCCTTCCCTACCATGAATTCCTGGCTTGTGCAGCAAGGAAGAGGTAGCACTGAGTTTGTAGCTGTGTTCTGAGCCTCTCTTATAGCTCACTTGTGTGAGTGCTGAGCCTGGAAGCACAGACCCACCTGTGCATGCATCCCCTTCCCCCCCACAGGTACAGCGTCTCCCTACCCAAACACACCCATTGCTCCTCCATCTCCAGGGGAGCCAGGTGCTCACCCAGGGTCTTTAGGGGCTCCTCTGCATTTCTGGGGTGATCCAAGCCCTCCGAGGGGTCCTGGTTTCAGAGGCTTTGGATCCTACACCCCCCCTCACGTCACGGGCAGTGTTGTGCACTGATGGGATCAGAGCAGGAGGCAGCAGCACACCAGGGATCGGTGCTGTGCAGGGAGAGCTTTGCAGCAGGATGTCTTTATTACTGCCATGTGCTCCGGTCGGCAGGTTCAGCCCCCCAGGCAAGAGCTGCCTGGTATTGCTTCTGGTCAGGACATCCCGTGGAGTTGGGGGAGTCTCGGGAAGCTCATCCCCTCAGGAGTGCTGGACAAAAGCCCTTGGCTTCATGCTCTGCCACGGCTCTCTGTCTCGGGTGTGTTTTCTCCGCCTGTAGAGCAACTTGATTTGCTGCATTAGTAAAAATAGACAGGCTAATGAATTCAGCTGATGCAACCCTGTGTGTGCGTGCACGCGGCGGCTCTGGCTGTGCGTGTGTGTGTGTGTGTGTCTGCATGTTTGTATGTCTGTGTGTGTGTATTTGTGTCTGTGTGTGTCTGTGTGTTTGTGTGCAAGGACGGTTGTACCTGTGTCTGTGTGTGTTTGTGTGTGTGTGTGTATCTGTCTGTGTGTGTGTCTGTGTTTGTATCTGTGTGTGTTTGTGTCTGTGTGTGTGTCTGTGTATGTCTGTGTGTTTGTGTGTGTGTGTCTGTGTGTGTGTCTGTATGTGTGTATTTGTGTGTGTGAGCATCACAGCCTGTACAGGGACACCCACTCACTCCCAAGGCTCCTGTGTGTGTCCGTGTGTGTCCGTGTGTGCATTTTTGTGTCCCTGTGTGTATGTGTGTGCAGGCAGCCGGCAGCGATGGCTCCTCGCTGCTGTGCAGCTCTGCCGCTGGAGTAGGGGCTCCTCAGAAATCACTTCACAACAGCTTTGGATCCTGGCAGGGCAATAACAGGGGGGCAGGGCAGGCTGGGGGGGCAGGAGTGGGGGCTGCAGGGACCTTGCAGGGTGGTAGGAGGGTCTCACAGGGAGCAGGTGGGGCAATAGTGGATCCTCACAGGGACCTGGTGGGGTGATAGTAGGTTCTCTTTCAAGGACCTGGCAGAGCGACAGCGGATCATCACAGGGTCCTGGCAGGGTGATATCAGGATCTGTTACAAGGACCTGGCATGGCAATAACAGATTTTCACAGGGTCCTGGTGGGATGATAGCAGGATCTCTTGCAGGTACCTGACAGGGCAATGGTGGATCCTCGCAGGACCTTGGCAGAGCGATAGCGGATGCTCACAGGGACCTGGCAGGGCAATATCCTCACAGGGACGGCTGAGGGGGGGTCCCGCAGGGGCACGTTTGCGGGCTCCCTTGCGGGGTGCTCGGGGCTGGAGTCTCGGCCGCTGTCCGCGGTGCTGCCCGGGGCCGCTGTCCGCGGTGCTGCCCGGGGCCGGTCGCTCTCCGCCGTGCGGACCGCGGCGGGGTTCCGGCGGCTCCTCGCCGGCCAGTCCGGGGTGTCTCGTGGCCTCTCTGATCCGAACTGCCCCGGAGTTAGCCCCCGAGCTTGATCGCAGTTGTCTGATCCACGAGCCTGGGGTCTCCCAGGCAACACCTCTCAGGGCAGCACTAACAGGGTGACAGATCGTCCTTCCCATCTCGAGGCCCACCATGCCTCCTCACTACCAGCTGTTGGTAAACTCTCCAACAGCTTGGACAAGCTCTGCCTTCCTGGCAGCTTCCGTCCTGTTCATCCCATCATCCTCATTGTCTGTGCAATGTTTGCAATGACAGGCTCTTAGAGCCCCATTTTCTTCCCTCTTCCTGCGTCAAATCCGCCCCCCAGCACTGCATCATCACTTATTGTGGGTGACAAAACCCTCCTGAATGAAGTGACTTCTCTGGCAGTGACGTCTCCTGTGAAATGTGCACCCTGGAGTGGATTTGGAAACTGAAGGACTTTGACCTTTGCTTTTGTCAGGTTTACTCCCACTGTGGATTGGGAGCTGCCACTCCACTGCTGGAAGACACTTCCCCACGAGCCTGCAAGAACAAAGGGGACTTATTATGGGGTTGCAAATCTGGGCTGCTCCTGTGAGATCCCAGAGCAAAGATTGTTCTACCAAGTGCTGAACAATCCTGATGATGATGGTTGGCCCAGTCATGCAATCTGCGAACAGTGAGATGTCAGGGAGAAAAGGCCAAATCTCTGCTCTTCTGCTGCTTTGGGGTGGCCAAAAAGCATATGGAGGTGCCCATAGAGCTACTGGAAATCAGAGAGGATCTGTACTTACACCTCCAAGGCAGACAGATTTGTGTGTCACTGTCCATCCGATGTCTCCGTGGGTTGGGAGGGCCTGGGGCCAGACAGGGTGTGCCCTGGGTGTCCCCGCACACAGCAGTTGGTATCTCCATGGGATGTGGGAGTTGCATTTTCTACACTGGAGGAATGTGGCCTCAGCCCTGGGGTGCAGGAGCCTGGGGGGATGCTTGGCTGCAGGCAGGGGCTTTCCTGCAGCAAGGGAGGGCAGATCCTAGTGCTGTCAGAGATGGAGGAGAGAACAGCTATTGGACCCACTCCCCTTCCCAGTGTGTGTACCCAGCCCACCTTCTCCACACTGGGTCTTTCCCCAACACAGTCCTGCTCCTGGGGGTGGTAGGAACACCCAAATCCTTGCCTGTCCATTTTCCCAGAAAGAAATGCCTGCCCAGCCTCCCACCATCACTGCCTGGAGCCTCTTGTGCCCAGAGGCCTGAATCTCTCTTTCTATTTGAAGTGACTTCCCAGCTCATTCAAGGTTCAGGATTTCTGTGCTCCAGACAGGAAGCCTCAGCAGGGACCTGGCTCAGCTTTCCAAGGCAAGGCCGGGAAAGCTGCTGGATCCACTGAGCCTCCCCCCGAGTGTGGCCTCAGGGACCAGCCCAGGTCTGAGTTGGTTGTATCCATTGCCAAAACCTCCTGCTGGCCGTAGTTCAGTTCGGTGACTTGTCAGCATCTGTCTCCTCCCATGACTGTCCCCTTGGGCTCCCAAGGCCCCGCGGGGGCTTCCTCTCTGTCACCACCTGCCCTCTCCCTGGGGACAACCAGCATGCTGAATGGCTCTGGCTGTGGGCTCCATGCTGGATCAACAGCCTTTCTGTGCCACCCGGTAATTATCTGTTGGGATTTGTGCTGTGTGAGACACCCTGGTGCACATTCTGTTTGCTTCCCCAATTGCTGCCAAGAATCCAGTCTCTGGTTTTAAGTTTCTTCCTTCTTTCCTCTCCTCTTCACCTGCTTTCAAGCAAATCTAACACATGTCCAAGCATCAGAGGCCCAGCTCTGCTGTCGGGCAGCAGGAGTGGAAGCAGCAGCAGCTGCATCCAAGTTGGGAGCGGCACCAGACTGTCTGCACAGGGCTGGGCTCATCCCTGGAGGCTGGGATCTCTCCAGGCTGCTGCCACTGAGCCGGGCTGTCTGCTGGCACCTCCACACCACTGCCACTCACACCACGGGAGAGGCTTCAGCAGCTCGCACGAGCCCCGACCCATGGCTGTGCTGGGAACAGTGTCCTCAGGAGATGCCACGTGCTGTGCATCCCGTGAGGTTTGCCAGCTGTGCCACTGGCAGCTGCCTGCGCTCCTGAGCTCTTTTTTGCATGGCTGCTCCCTCCTTGCTTGCTCCAGGAGAGCTGGATGAGGCCAGGGATGCTGCAGGGGTATGAGCTGGGAGCAGCAGGGGATCTGGGCTGCACCCCTCTCAAGAGCCACTTTCCCTAGGCTTCATGGAGCATCCTCAGAGCCCACAGAGTTTGACCAGGAGCATTACCAGGCAGGATGCTCCTCCCTTGGTGCCCCTTCATTAGGCCCTGGCCATATTCATCCCAAATAAAGCAGCTAAAATAATTCCCTTGATTTTATCACGGGGTGGGGGGGAGCTGGCAATTAAGATGTTCCTCAGGTTCCATCAGATACTGATGGATGGACATTCCAAACATCCCTCAGGGCTTCAGGGCCATGTCCCTGTCCCCTGATCCATGCACTGAAAGCCCTTTCCTGTGCTCCAGCTCCTCATCATGTCCCCAGGGGCTGCCAGGATCCAGCGCTTTCACAGGGTTTGGCACAGCACTGGCAAACAGGACAGGAGCACTCCAGCAGGCCCCGGCACCAGGCACCAGCTGGGGCAGGGGGAGGGGGCTGAGCCCCATCAATTATTCACCTCTGTATTTATAGAGGGAAACGTGTTGAATAATGGATGGCGGGTGCGGCGGGGCCGTGGAAAGCCGGCCTTGCTGCCACTGCAATATTTATTGCCTGGTTTGCTGGTGCTGCCCGGCTGCCTGGCACAGGCTCACAGGTAGCTCTGCTCCACCACCACTGCCTCATCTCCCCTCCACAAAAATGCTCCGAGCACTGGAGCCCCTCTGCTCTGGACCCAGGCTGGGACAGCTGGGGGGCTTCAAAGAGAAGGCTCTGGGGAGACCTGAGAGCCCCTTCCAGGGCCCAAAGGGGTTCCAGGAGAGCTGGAGAGGGACTGGGGACAACGGCGTGGAGAGACAGGACAAAGGGCAGTGGCTTCCCACTGTCAGAGGGAAGGGTTACATGGGGATACTGGGGAGAAATCGTTGGCTGAGAGGGTGGTGAGGCCCTGGCACAGGTTGCCCAGAGAAGCTGTGGCTGCCCCATCCCTGCAAGTGTCCAAGGCCAGGTTGGACGGGGCTTGGAGCAACCTGGGCTAGTGGAAGGTGTCCCTGCCCATGACAGAGGGCTGGAATGAGATGAACTTTAGGTGCCTTCCAACCCAAACTAGTCTGTGGTTCCTGCTCCAGCCCCCACTGATGGCTGGATTCCAGCTCAGAGAGGGATGTAAATGTCCAGGGACAAATCCCCACCTGCACCTGTCTCTCATCTTGGGGGATGCCATGGCCACATGGCCCCGGGAGGACCCTGCTCTGTGCCCCAGCCATGGCCCTCTATGCCTGTGCCCACTCTCCCTGCATTTCCTGATCTGATGTGCCACCCTGCTCCCTGCACAGGGACTCCCAGGATCCCACTCCCCACCTGTGCTGCCACATCCCCCAGCCCCGTCCCCCCTCCCTGCCAGACTGGCAGCCCCTCATCCCACATCCCTGTGTTCCAGAGAGACCTGTGGAAGATGTCGAACCCGAGAAACGGCGACACCAAGCCCCCATGTTTGCCCCGCAATGGACTGGTGAAGATCCCCACGCAACCCAACGGCCTCGGCTCCGCCAGCATCACCAAAGGCACCCCCGCCATGAAAAACCGCCTGTGCCAGCCTTCCTCCGTGCCTGCCATCCTCAGCCCGGCCTTAGCCCACCGCAGCGACCTGCCCATCCCCAGCCTGGCCTCCCCACTCTCCTTGGCTGCTCTGGCCAGTGTGTCCTCCCCTCCCGGCGCTTCCTTGGTGGGACTGAACGCGAGCGAAAGCTCAGAGCAGCCCTCGCCAGAGCGGCTGCCGGGCTCGCCCTCGGAAAGGCAGCTGGCAGTGGATGAGAAGATCCTCAACCGCTTGTTCTGGTACTTTTCGGCATGTGAGAAGTGTGTGCTGGCACAGGTGTGCAAGGCATGGCGGCGGGTGCTTTACCAGCCCAAGTTCTGGGTGGGCTTGACACCCGTCCTGCACACCAAAGAGCTCTACAACATCCTGCCTGGTGGAGAGAAGGAGTTTGTCAGCCTGCAGGGCTTCGCCGTCCGCGGCTTTGACGGCTTCTGCCTCGTGGGCGTCTCTGACCTGGACATTTGTGAGTTCATTGACAACTATCCCCTCTCCAAGAAGGGGGTCAAGTCCATGAGCCTTAAGAGGTCGACCATCACAGATGCAGGGTTGGAGGTAGGTGACCTGGTGAGGTGACTGGGGTGGCTGAGATGTGACAATGGTGGGTCATTCCTGGTGGTCCTGGGGACACACATGAGGGCAGAGCTTTCTCTCGTCACAGGAAAGGGGCAGGCAGGTGGCATGGCCATCCCACAGGTGTGGGCAGCACTAGGAGCCCCCGCCTCTGGTCTGGGCAGTGGGATGGGTGCAGGCAGGGGGTCAGGATACTGCCAGGGGGGGTTCAACCCTGCTGCCCATGGATGCTGCCAGGAAGGCAGAGCCAGGCAAGGTGCTGCTGGGCAATGGATATGGCAGTGGGTGACAAGCAGGACTCAGGGGATGGGGACATTCCCACTTGGCTTGTTGCTTCCCAGCAATGGGGGGTCACCCGAGCAAGGGGCTGAGGGTCAGACAGAGATGGGGCAACTCATTGTCCTGCACAGGGCCTGGCAAGGTCCCCACTGAGGTCCCTGCCTTGCACCATGGCCAAAGACAGCACCAGCTGCTCCGTGAGCACATCTTACCTGAGCAGTTCCTGTGCTGGGAGCAGGCATCAATCCTGACTCTGCCAACAGCACCTGGTACAGCACCAGGGCTGCATCTGGGAGTTCCTGACCGTCCCCTCCCATTCCCCACCAATGCTGGTGTGTCCTACACCAAGGAGGTCCCAGGGAGAAGGCTGTACCCAGGAAGGACTGGGAGCAGAGCCACAGGGGGCTCAGAGGGATCCAGGGCGGGCAGGGCTGCACAGAGCATGGGGCGACGCCCACCATGCCTTGACCCCCTGGCCCTCGGCAGGTGATGCTGGAGCAGATGCAGGGAGTGGTGCGGCTGGAGCTGTCGGGCTGTAACGACTTCACGGAGGCGGGGCTGTGGTCCAGCCTAAACGCCCGGATCACGGCCCTGAGCGTCAGCGACTGCATCAACGTGGCCGACGACGCCATCGCCGCCATCTCACAGCTCCTGCCCAACCTCACCGAGCTCAACCTGCAGGCCTACCATGTGACGGACACGGCGCTCGCCTACTTCACTGCCAAGCAGGGCTACACCACCCACACCCTGCGCCTCAACTCCTGCTGGGAGATCACCAACCATGGTGTGGTCAACATGGTGCACAGCCTGCCCAACCTGAGTGTCCTCAGCCTCTCGGGCTGCTCCAAGGTGACGGATGACGGGGTGGAGCTGGTGGCTGAGAACCTGCGGAAGCTGCGCAGCCTCGACCTCTCCTGGTGCCCTCGTATCACCGACATGGCCCTGGAGTACATAGCCTGCGACCTGCACAAGCTGGAGGAGCTGGTGCTCGACAGGTACAGGGACGTGCAGAACTGCGTTGAGCTGTGCCATGCCATGCCAAACCATTCCATGTCATGCTGAGCCATGATGAGACATGCCATGTCAAGCCATGCCATGACATGCCAAGCCCTGCCATGCCATGCTGAGCCATGCTGTGCCGTGTCACGCTGAGCCATGCTGTGCCATGTCACACCATGACAAACCATGCCATGCCAAGCCATGCTGTGCTGAGCTGCGCTGGAAGCAGAAGGTGCAGCATGGAGGCCGTGGTGTGGGGACACCCCTGGGTGCCCCACTCCTGGCCAGCCCTGACACCCCTGTCCCCGGCAGGTGCGTGCGGATCACCGACACCGGCCTCAGCTACCTGTCCACCATGTCGTCCCTGCGGAGCCTCTACCTGCGCTGGTGCTGCCAGGTAGGTGGGGTAGCACAGCTGTGCCCGTCCCTGCTTGGCACAGTGGGGAGGGCAGGGTGGCACCTCCCTGGGGATGGGCCATGATCTCAGGGTGGGCTCCACAGGCCGGCTGGAGACCGCAGGGCTTGGTGCAGAGAAGCGAGTACTCCTGTGAACTCAGCAGGACTCAGCCCTGGCAACCAGACCCAGCACCCTGCCCCAGCACCAGTATTGCCCAGACCCAGTATCCTGCTCCAGTATCCTGCCCCAGCAACCTGCTCCATCAGCAGGCTCCCTGTCCCAGCTCCCTGCAGCTTGTCCTGCCACGCAGCACCCAGCCCCAGACTCAGTACCCTGCCCCTGCCCCCGGCACCCTGCTACAGCATCCTGCTACAGCACCCTGCTACAGCGTCCTGCATCCTGCTCAGGCTCCCTGCCCCAGCACCCAGCTCCTAGTCCAAGCTCCCTGCACCCTGTACCCCCACCCGGTACCCTGCCCCAGCACCCAGACCCAGCACCCTGCCCCAGAATCCTGCACCCTGCCCAGGCTCACTGTCCCAGTGATGCTGAGCCCCAGTGCTGTTGGTCCCCCCATTGTCCACCCCATTCTCATTCCTTTTCTTTTCCAGGTGCAGGATTTTGGCCTGAAGCACCTCCTGGGCATGAGCAGCCTGCGCCTCCTCTCGCTGGCTGGTGAGACACACCCCCAACCGAGGGACCAGGGGAACAGGACCCCATGGGGCTGCAGAGAGAATGAGCAGGGGGACAGGGACAGCCTGGGGGACAGCGTGGGGACAGCCAGCACCCCCCCCCCCGAGCCAGAGGGCACCCACACCCAGCCCAGCACCATGGGGAGAGGTCCATGGCTGGGCTCTTGGGGTGCTGTGTTTTTTGGGGTGGCGATTTTTTGGGACCTGGATTTCGGGGTTCAAGTTTTTTGGGGTGTTGATTTTTGAGATGCTGTTTTGGGAGGCACTGATTTTTTGGGGTGATTTTTTGGGGATAATGGTGCTTTGGGATGCTGATTTTTGGGATACTGGTGTTTGGGGGGGCTTTTTTGGATACTGGTGCTTTTGGTGCTGATGTTTTGGGATGCTGCTCTTGAGGTGCTGGTTTTTTGGCTGCTCTTTTTTTGGGTGTCTTAGGCACTGTTTTTTGCACGCTGATTTTTGGGGTTCTGTTTTTTTGGGTGCTAGTTTCGAGGTTGTTGGTGTTTTAGGGTGCTGTTTTTTTGGGGTACTGGTTGCTTTAAGGTATTAATTTTTGGGGCACATTCCTTGAGTGCTGGTATTTTGGGTGGTTCTTTGGGGGTTTTCTGGGGGGGTGACAGTACGGTTTTTTTTAGCTTGCTGGGGGATTTTGTTCTGTTTTATGAGTGTTCTGTGTTGTGGAGTGCTGGGCTTTGAGGTGCTTTTCATTTGGGTACGGGTATGTTTGTGATGCTGGGGTTTTGGGGAGCTGATCCTTTAGAGTGTTATTTGTGCAGACCTTGGTGTTCTGGGATGCTGATGCCTTTGGGATGTTATCTTTGGGGGTGCCGATGTTTTGGGGTGACAGTGCACCCTGTTTCCTTGCAGGCTGTCCCTTGCTGACCACCACGGGGCTGTCGGGGCTGGTGCAGCTGCAGGAGCTGGAGGAGCTGGAACTCACCAACTGTCCCGGTGCCACCCCGGAGCTCTTCAAATACTTCTCCCAGCACCTCCCGTGCTGCATGGTGATCGAGTAGCGGCAGGTCCGGCCGCCCGCTCCCGCGCCCACCCCGGCCATCATCGCCCACCCTATCTCCTCCCGGCCGCTGGGGAACACGAGAGATGCCCTCACTTCCAGCCGACCCCGGACAACCCGAACACCGACTCTCCCGAGGGACAGGGCGCTCCGGGAGGAGATGGGGGACGGCGTCGACCCTCGCCGAAGCCCCCCCGGGTACGATGTAAATTCCCCCCACACCGCCGCCATCGCCCAGTCTCGTCCCAGTACCCTGCCAAGCCCTTCCGGACAGACGGACGGACATCACGGAAACCTAAAGCGGGAAGGCGACGCTGTGTGACTCCCCCGGCCGCATCCTGCTCCCTTCGCCCGGGTGCCGAGAGCGCACACGGCTCCGACACTAAGGACGCTCCTGGGGACCAAAGGATGCTCCCAGGGATGGGCGAGAGGAGGATGCTTATTTTTGGCACCCGTGGGTGGCAGCGGAGGCTAAATGGGTCCCCTCACATCCCTGGAGCGGGTCACCGAGCCCACCCCCCGTGCTGTGTGTCCCCCCCAGCCCCCAGCCCTGCCTTTGGGGCGCTTTCTCCTGGTGAATAGGATGTTCCTTTCCGCCCGCCCGCTGCCCTCGCATGCTCGCTTGCTTCAGTCTCGTGCTATGGCAGGTTTCGGGGTAGCCGGGGGCACGGTGACAAGTGACAGTCCCCAGTTTGCCGCTCCACACGGCCGGACCTGGGCTCTCCTGGCCAGCATCTCCCTCGCCCTGGGGGATGGAGGAGGAGGAGCGACCCATCCGTCTGGGATGGGACATCCCGTTGGACCAGGGGCGGGGCTGAGCCACCGCGGGGACCGCCAGCACCGAGAAAAGGCAGGAGGTGGCACCCAGGACACACTGCCACCGCCACTGCTCCTCCAACTGAAAAGCCATCGCCCCGACGCCCGTGGCACGGGGGGGAACCCGGACTGAGCCGAGCCGGGACCGAGCCGAGACGGGGCTGGGTGCCCATGGGGACCCAGCGCACGAGGGGGCTCAGTGGCCATCCCGGGGCATCGTCCGCTGTCATAGCAGCGCCGGGAGGAGTGTGGGCATGGATATGGACATGGACATGGGCACGGGCATGGACACGGACACGCTTTCGGTTTGTTTTGCCTTTGTACCGGCCGGGAAGGAACTGCTGCACCAACCGCCGCCTGCGCTCCCTCCTTTGTTCTAAACGCCCCTTTCTGGCCCCAAAATGGCGCAAGGAGCCTCGTGGCCTCGGAAGGGGGTTTGGGCCCACGGGGTCTGTGGGACAGGGTGGCGCTGCTGGGGCATGGAGCACCCCGGCACGGGGGTGGGGGGGCTACCTGAACCCCCAAACCCACTGGTACTTGTGGGTGCCACACGGGTGCCAGGACACAGGTGCCAGGGGCCGGGGACAGGTGGCACATGAAGGGTCCCCCCACCACTGCAAGGGGCAGCAGCAGTTGGAGGGTGTCACCCCTACAATGCCACGCTACACAGGCTCCAAGCCCCGAGCTGGCGTGTCCCCATACTGTCCTTTGCAACTCCCCCATGACAGTGTGCCCCCAGTAGCCCCTCTGCATCCCCACTCCCCTCTGCATCCCTAGATCCCTCCACTGCATCCCTACAACCACAATGCAGCCCATAGCCCCCCGACTCCCATTTTCCGCTGCACTCCCATCCCCAATGCACCCTACATCCCCCTGGTACCACCAGTCCCCCAGGCACCTCATCTCCCTGGCACTCCCATCCCCACTCACCCCCACTTCCCACCCTGCACCCTGACCCTCAATGCACATCGTTATCCCCCTGACCCCCATCCCTAATGCACACCATATCACCTCCCCACATTCCCCCATGGCAGTGCACCCCAATAACCCCAGTGCATCCCCACTCCCCTGTGCTCCCCTATATCCTTCCAGTGCATTCATACAACCCTAATGCACCACCATTTCCCACCCTGTATCCTGACCCCCAGTGCACCGCATATCCCCTTAACCCCCATTTTCTCCTGCACCCCCAAGCCCAATGCACCCCAAATACCCCTGACACCCATTTTCCCCTACACGCCCACGCCCTACTGCACCCCACGTCCCCCTGGCACAGCCACTCCCACCAGACCCCGCCTCTCCCCGCACCCCCACCCCAGGACAACCCGTGCCCCCCGTATCCCCCGTGCCCCCCATATCCCACCTGCTCCCTCATGGCCCCATACCACCCGTGCCCCCCGTATCCGCCGCGCCCCCAGCCCCCCGCTGCCCCAGCGCTCCCGCTCCGGGCCTGACACGGGGGCGGGGCCTGATGGGGAGGGGGCCTGCCCTGAGGGGAAACGGAGAGTGGGCGGGGCCTGAGAAATTCGGTACGTAAGGGGCGTGGCCTGACGGCAGGGGCGGGACATGGCTGTGCACAGGGGCGTGGTCTCGCTGCAGAGGGCGGGTCTGGATGGTTAAAAGGGGCGTGGCCTGGCCCAGAGGGCGGGGCAAGGAGTTGTGCTGGGGCGTGGCCTGGGGAGGGGCGTATCCCGCCATCGGAATGGGCGCGGTCTGGCGTAGGGGGCGGATCCCTGTGGCGGAAGGAGGCGTGGCCAGGCGGCAGTTCCGCGGCGGACGCGGGGCCTTCGCGGCCCGGGCTGCGGGCGGGGACCGGGAGCGGCACCGGGTACTGGGGCCCCGCACGGGGCGGGGCGGGGGAGGGGGGTGGCCGAGGCCGGGGGGCAGCTGAACCAGGTGGGAGGGGCTCTGAGGAGGGGGAAGGGCCCTGAGAAGGGTTTGGGTTTGAGGGGGCTCTGAGGGAGCCCTGAGGGGCAGGAGGAGGTCCTGAGGGGCGGGAGGGGGCCCTGGCAGGCTGAGAGACCCTGAGAGGGTGGGAATGTAGGGTATGAGGGATCTGCGGGAAGGGCAGTGGGGCTGGAGATAGCAGTGCCGTGGCAGGAGCTCAGCCTGGGTCTGGGGGACCCTGTGACCCCCTCAGGCAGCCTTGCTGGCCCCAGGACACCCCCAGAGTAACTGCGGGGTCCCTACTGCTAGAGAAGGAGGGTGAAGCTCTGCTTCCTGCAGGGTTTGGGGTGCAGGCAGTGCCCCGTGGAGGTGCCTGTCCCTCACTTCACCCCACCTCGTGCTGCAGACACTGCTCACCTCGGCCCACAGCGCTGCAGTCAACCTCTACCGTCAGCAACAGCTGCTCTCACCACTGAAACACCTCGGAGTATAATTGAAGAGGGAAGAAGGAACCCAGGAAAGGTTTTCAGGTGCTCCCTGAGTCACAGAAGGCAGCAGAGGAGAGCCCAGCCCAGGCTATATCTCCCTCCCCACGGCAGCTCTGTGCCTCTCACCCCCACAGTCCGTTGATGCAGCCACACAAAGCCACGGGCGGAGCCGCCAGGGCCCGGCAGGAGCTGCGGGAGCCCCGCCTGGCCCTGCCCAGCTCTGGCTGAGGGGGAGCAAGCGGCCTGTGGGGACACGAACCTGCGAGCCTGCTCCTGGAGGGGGGACGGTGCCCCGAGGACAGCCATGGAGAAGATGGCCAGGGTCACCACGGCCCTGGGGGGCAACACCCTGAGCGGCCGCACCATGTTCTGCCACCTGGACGCCCCTGCCAACGCTATCAGCGTGTGCCGCGATGCTGCACAGGTCGTGGTGGCCGGACGCAACATCTTCAAAATCTACTCCATCGAGGAGGAGCAGTTCGTGGAGAAGCTGAACCTGCGCGTGGGCCGCAAGCCCTCCCTGAACTTCAGCTGCGCCGATGTGGTGTGGCACCAGATGGATGAGAACCTTCTGGCCACGGCCGCCACCAATGGCGTGGTGGTCACCTGGAACCTCGGCAAGCCGTCCCGCAACAAGCAGGACCAGCTGTTCACGGAGCACAAGCGCACAGTGAACAAGGTGTGCTTCCACCCCACCGAGGTGTACATGCTGCTCAGCGGCTCCCAGGATGGGTACATGAAGTGCTTCGACCTGCGCAAGAAGGACTCTGTCAGCACCTTCTCCGGTACAGACATGGCTGCTGGTTCCCCTGCTCCCTGGAGGAGGCAGGGGTTGAGGGCTTCGCCCTTCCTTTGCTTGTCCTCTTTTCCTGGGAGAGGCAGAGGTCAAGGGCTTTGCCCTTTCCCCATGCCCAGGAGGAAAGTTTGCTCAGGCTCAGGGTGTGATGCCCAAAGCAGGGAGGGAGGGAGCTGAGAGGCGTTTTGGTGCTTTTCTGTCCCTCTCAGCAGTGAGATGGAGATGGAAGGTGGTCAAATCTCTCCCTGCCTCACCTTCCCTCTGAACCAGGGACCCCCAGGACTCCTTCACTGGACTTTTTAGCTCTGCTGGAGCTCTGTCCCACCAGATCTCACCTTCTGTCCCTCAGGCCAGTCAGAGAGCGTGCGTGATGTGCAGTTCAGCATCCGGGACTATTTCACCTTTGCCGCCACCTTTGAGAATGGGAACGTGCAGCTGTGGGACATCCGGCGGCCCGACCGCTACGAGAGGATGTTCACGGCCCACAACGGGCCCGTCTTCTGCTGCGACTGGCACCTGGAGGACAGGTGGGGGTGGGCTGGACCCTGGCAGCTGCCTGGCCTCGCAGGGATGAGGGAGGCCCTAAAAAAGGGGTTGAGAACTTTCAAGGGAGAAGTCAGTGTCTCTGGTATCTTGGTCACTGTGTTAGGGGCTGCGATGTTGCTGGAAGGTGGGAGCAACTGTTGCTTTGAGGATTTGAGGCCATGTTGCGGTGTTTTGGGGACTTTTTTTGACAAATCAGAGGATTTTGAGGCACTGGATTGCTAATGGTCAGGTATAGCAAGTGGGGGAGCCAGGGTATGCCAAGAGTGTGTGTTCTGGGACGTGACTCACCTGTGTTTGGTCACATTTGCCTCCTGCCTTTCCTGGGGGATGGTTGGGAAAGGTCTGGAAGCAGCTGTTGTGGTGTGCAGGTTCCTCCTCACTCGCTGCCAGGCAGTGCTGCAACTCCTCACGAGCTTAGGGAGGCACTGAAATGTGTTCAGAGCGGCCTTTTTCCTCTCTGCTGTGCCTGGCGAGAGGAAACCAGAGGCAGAGGGAACTGGTCTGACTGGGAGTGTGGCTCTAAATGTGCAGGGCCCTTAGTGGGGGCGGGAAGAAGGGTGTTGCCTGACCTGGTTGTTGGAGAGAGGAGGTGTCATTGGAGCACTTGGGAGGATGTGATTGCAGGCCGGCTGCCTCCCCATGGTCTCGATGTGGTCAGTCTGTGCTGTCAGTGTTTCTGTGCCAGGGTGGGAGAGGGGAAGGGGCACAGATCCATGCTGCCATCTCTCCATCTTCCTCCATCCTTCTCCCAGGGGCTGGCTGGCCACAGGCGGCCGGGACAAGATGGTGAAGGTGTGGGATATGAACACGACGCGGGCGAAGGAGATTTACTGCGTGCAGACCATCGCCTCGGTGGCGCGGGTGAAGTGGCGCCCCGAGTGCAAGCACCACATCGCTACCTGCTCCATGATGGTGGACCACAATATCTATGTGTGGGACGTGCGCCGCCCCTTCATCCCCTCCGCCATGTTCGAGGAGCACAAGGACGTCACCACGGGCATTGTGTGGCGGCACCTCCACGACCCCTATTTCCTTCTGTCGGGCTCCAAGGACAGCACCCTTTACCAGCACATTTTCAAGGATGCCAGCCAGCCCATTGACCGGGCCAACCCCGAGGGGCTGTGCTACAGCCTGTATGGAGACCTGGCCTTTGCCGCCAAGGAGAGCCTCATCTCCTCTGACTCCAACCGCAAGCCCTACATCGGGGACCGGCGCCACCCCATCTTCTTCAAGCGCAAGCTGGATCCCACGGAGCAGTTCGAGTACATCTCGTCCTCCAGCGCCCTCAGCGTGTTCGAGACAGATGTGGAGAGCGGCAGCATGGACTGGTTTGTGCACACAGCCAAGCAGTACGCACTGGCCGGCCGGCCCCTGGCCGAGCTCTGCGACCACAACGCCAAGGTGGCCAAGGGCCTGGACCGCAACCAGGTGAGATGTGGGATGGGGAGGGCAGGACAGGGCCTCGTTTGCAGCCTGGCAAGGTCTGGCACTGGTTGTCTCCCACGCAGGTGGCTCAAACATGGACGATGCTGCGGATTATCTATTCCAGCCTCGGCACCATGTCGTCCACCAACCTCAACCACAGCATGGGCAAAGGCAGCGCTGCCCTCCCACTCATGAACAGGTATGGAGGGTTGGAGCTGCACTGAGGGATCTCATGGCTGGGGCAGCTCCATGAATGGGAGAGCGGACATCCTTTGGGATGGAGTCCTGGAATCATGTCACTGAATCACAGTGGTTTGGGTTGGAAGAGACCTTAAAGCTCATCTCATTCCACCCCCCTGCCACAGATAGGGACACCTTCCACTAGTCCAGGTTGCTCCAAGCCCCGTCCAACCTGGCCTTGAACACTTCCAGGGGTGGGGCAGCCACAGCTTCTCTGGGCAACCAGGGCCTGACCAACCTCCCAGGGAAGAGTTTCTTCCTGACATCTGACCTGTCCCAGTCACAGTGTGGGAGCAGGGACAGCTCTCCCCAGCCTCAGGCCATGCTGGTTTGCAGATTGGCATCCTTTGAACGCAGCCATTTCGCATGTAGGTGTGAGAAGTGAGTGCCCAGCTTGGCCTTGAGCCGTGCAGCCTCATGTGCTGCTCCCTTCCTTCCTGGAGCCAGAGTTTGGAGCTGTGGTGGGGCGTAGGACTGGTACCAGCTCTGCAGTTACTGAATTCATGAGTTATTTGGGTTCCTCTAAGATCATCAAGTCCAACTGTCAACCCAAGGCCACCAATAACCCATGTGCCCTAAGCACTACATCTACACATTTTTTGAACACTTCTAGTGATGGTGACTCCACCACCTCCCTGGGCAGCTGGGCCAATGCCTGACTACCCCTTCCATGAAGGAATTTCTCCAATATCCATCTAAACCTCCCCTGGCACAACTTGAAGCTCTTCCTTCTCCTCCTGTCCCTTGTTCCCTGGGAGCAGAGCCCGACCCACCCCCCCCAGCTCTCCCCTCCTGTCAGGGAGTTGCAGAGCCAGAAGGTCCCCCCTGAGCCTCCTTTTCTCTAGGCTGAGCCCCCCCAGCTCCCTCAGCTGTTCCTGCTGCTCCAGCCCCTTCCCCAGCTCCGTTCCCTTCTCTAGACATGCTCCAGTCCCTCAGTGTCCTTCTTGCCGAGAGGGGCCCAGAACTGCCCCCAGCAGTGGAAGTGCCTCAGCAGTGCCAGCACAGGGATGTTGACCAAGGGCTGGGGGTGGAGAAGGTGTCTCATGTTTGGAGCTGGGGCTGGAGGTGTGCAGAGGTTTTCTTCTGCCTTTCCAAGGGAAAGCACAGCCCAGCTCCGAGAGAGCCCCACTGTGGGCTGATGAAGCAGGAAAACTTGTTTTTCCTCTTTCAGTGACATACACGTGAAGGGTGAGGATTCCAAATTAGCTGTCAGAGTTCTCAGGGCCAGGTTCCTACAGTGAGTGACAGATCCTCAAGTAACATCAAAAGAAACAAGCACTGTCCTTGACCAAGCTCTGCCTCCAGCTGGGTCACTCTGCCACTGACTGAAACACTGCTGGGCTCTGCTCCAGCTCCACCCCTTCCCTTTTCCATCTGTGAAAGCTGAGCATGATGATGCATAACAAACAGCGAAGCACCCTGGAGCGAGGCAGCTTCTGTTCACTTGCCTCTGAGGGGTAGGAGTTAGAGCAGAGGGTCTGCTTAGCACTGAAATTCTTCAGGAAGACCTTTGCAGTGTGTGTGCAATGACACCAGGCTTTGAGGAAGGGCTGTGACCACAATTGAAATGTCTTTGTTTTTAAGTCACACAGTGGGGACGGGTGACTTCTGCTCTCAGGGAAATCATCATCTCTCACGTTTCACCATTCCAACTGCAACTGGACACCTCTATCCAGGCCATTTGCTGGCTGGAATGGAAGCTTTAAACCTCTGTGACCTATTAAATTTGGCTTTTTTTTCCCAGCTTTAACCTGAAGGACATCCCCTCTGGGCTGGGCAGTGAGTCCAGACTGGACCGCAGCAAAGGAGAAAGCCGCACAGAAAACATCCTCATGGACTCCTCCTCCACCCTGATCAACAATGAGGGTAACATTCCTGGGGGGAACAGTCCCACTCCTGCAGCTCTTCCCTCCTTAGCTGTAGTTGTGGGGTAAATTGGTGCATTTATCGTGTAAATTGGGGTAGCTGGACCTGCTGCAGCCCCAGGTGAAGGACACCAAGCCCCAGGGAGCTGCAGAAGGACAGTTCACCCCCATGATCTGGGATGACAGTGACAGTGGTGACTGTGGGTGCCAGGAACATGATGTGGTGGGAAGCTGGGCTGTCTGCCTCGGGCACAGCCTGGCACGCTGGAGGACACGGGGAGGTGGATCCAACCATGGTATGAGCTGATTTCTCTCTCTCTGGGCACACAGACAATGAGGAGACGGAGGGCAGTGATGTCCCTGCGGATTACCTGCTGGGAGACGTGGAGGCAGACGAGGATGACCTGTACATGATGGACCACGAGAACCCACATGGTGAGCGCATGGCTGGTGCTGGGAGGTGCTGCCTGTCCCAGATGTGCAGCTGGATTTTCTCCTGGCCTTCCCTGCTCATTCCCGCTGTCTCCTCGCAGCTGAAGAGCAGGAATACAGCCTTCCCCAGGAAGCCTTCCCCCTGCGCCACGAAATCGTGGACAACCCCTCAGCCTTGGACCACCTGCAGGACAAGGCTGACTCCCCCCACGTCAGCGGCAACGAGGCCGAGACGGTGTCACTGACGCCCGTGGAGTCCTTCTCCCTCATCTCTATCTCCCACTCGCTCTACGAGAACCGCCTGCCCTCCGACTTCTTCAGCCCCATTGTGCGGGACACGCTGCTGTTCTACGCCGAGCAGGGGGACGTGCAGACGGCCGTGTCCGTGCTCATCGTGCTGGGGGAGCGCATCCGCAAGGAGATCGACGAGCAGACACAGGTTGGACCCCCTGGGGGGCAGGGGACACCTTGGTGGGACCCTCAGGGGGTGTATCCCAACGCCATGGGATCCCTCCTGGCCCCTGGGAACCTCCCTTCTCCTCCAGCCCCTGCCAGGTCTGCTCTAACTGGGGTGGGCAGCTCCAGGACCTCTGGTACCTGCCCTGCCACCAGTGCTGGCAGGGACTTGAGGTGGTGTCTGCAAGGCCAGGGTGGAGGAGTGGCTGTGGCCTGTTGATCTGGGGAAGGACGCTGTTCCCAAGTGTTGCAGATTGTTTTTCTCCCACCACAGGGATCTTAGAATCATGGAATCCTTTAGGTTGGAAAAGCCCTCTAAAATCGTGAAGTCCAGTCATCTCCCCAGCACTGCCAAAGCCACCACTAACCCATGCCCCCAAGTGCCACATCCACAGGGCTTTTAAGATCCTCCAAGGATGGTGACTCCACCATTGTCCTGAGCAGCTGTGCCAGGGCCTGACCACCCTCTCAGTGAAAAAATTTTCTCGATATCCAACCTAAACCTCCCCTCGCTCAACTTGAGTCTGTTTTCTCTTGTCCTGTCCCTTGTTCCTGGGAGCAGAGGCCAACCCACCCTCCCCCAGTTTCCCCCTCCTGTCAGGGAGTTGCAGAGAACCAGAAGGTCCCCCCTGAGCCTTCTTTTTCTCCAGGCTGAGCCCCCCCAGCTCCCTCAGCTGCTCCTGCTGCTCCAGTCCCTTTCCCAGCTCCATTCCCTTCCCTGGACACGCTCCAGCCCCTCAATGTCTTTCCTGTTGTGAGGGTCCCAGAACTGCCCCCAAGAGCTGGAGGTGCCCCAGCAGTGCCAGCACAGGGATGGGCACTGCCCTGGGCCTGTGGCCACACCATGGCTGGTACAACCCAGGGGCCATTGGCCTTCTTGCCCACCTGGACACACCTGGGTTCATACTGAGCCACTGTTGACCCCCAGGACCTTTTCAACTGGGTGTTTTCCAGCTCCTCTACCCCAAGTTTGGAGAGCTGCAGGGGGCTGTGACCCAAGCATGGATCTTGCCTTGGGAGGCAGGGCAGGGATCCCAAGGGGGTTTCAAGGTGGATGTTGAGGCTGAGCCATCTGTGGCCCTCCCAGGAACACTGGTACACGTCCTACATTGACCTGCTGCAGCGCTTCCAGCTCTGGAACATCTCCAACGAGGTGATCAAGCTGAGCACGTGCCGTGCCATCAACTGCCTCAACCAGGCTTCCACCACCCTCCATGTCAACTGCAGCAACTGCAAGCGGCCCATGAGCAACAGGGGCTGGATCTGTGACAGGTGAGGGCAGAGAGAGGGGACAGCTCAGCAAGGGGGTTCCAGGGGCTCTGCAGGGGCAGGAGGATGGGGTGGGTGCCCCTTTTCCCCCTTGGTGCCCCCCAGGGCTCTGCTTGCCCACGCTCCCCCGTTTCTCTCGTGCAGGTGTCGGCAGTGTGCCAGCATGTGTGCCGTGTGTCACCACGTGGTGAAGGGGCTCTTCGTGTGGTGCCAGGGCTGCAGCCATGGCGGCCACCTCCAGCACATCATGAAGTGGCTGGAGACCAGCTCCCACTGCCCTGCTGGCTGTGGCCACCTCTGCGAGTACACCTGAGCCCCACGGGGGGAAGAGGGGATGGTGGGCAGGGCAGGCAGAGTCTCCTTCCTGGTACCTCCGGCACCTCCCTCCCTGTATTCATTGTGTAAATAAGGGCTGGGGGTGCCCCCCCTGCCCAGCTGTTTTGTACTGGATTAAACCAGCAGCTGAACTGAGCCATGGCTCTTGTCTTCACTTCACCGGGATGCAGCAGCCCCCGTTTCGGGCCGGGCGTCGGTGCCCCGGGGGCCTGGGGACCCGACTTTGTTGTTGCCGGGAGGCCCCTTTAAGCCTTGATATGGGCCCCACGTTGCTGTTGTCCCTTTTTAAGCCGTGAGGTGGGCCCATTTCGTGTTGCCCCTTTAAGCCGGGGCCCCCACCGGGCCAATGGCGGCGCGCTCCGTGTGCGCGCGGTGCATGCTGGGGGTCGTAGTCCCGGTAGCGATGGCGGCGCGGCTGCTCCCGCTGCTCCCGCTGCTCCTGCGCTGGGCCCAGCCCGCCCAGGGCACCGCCCCCCCGGGCGGCGGATGGTGAGCGCGGGGGGGCTGCCCCGGGCCGTGCCGGGGCATGGGGAGCGGGGGGGGGCTGCCCTGGGCCGGTCCCGGTGCCGAGCGCAGCCTCCCGTTGCAGGCTGGCGGGCTCGGTGCCGGAGGAGGAGCGCTGCACCGTGGAGCGAGTCGATGCCTCCCTCACATACTCCCTGTTCTTGCAGCGGTAACGGGGGACCTGGCACGGCCCCGCTGGACCGAGACAGGGGTCCCGGGGCGGGGGCGGGAACAGTGCCTGGTGCACCGGGCGGGATTACGGGGAGGGACCGGGAGGGTTGGAGGGGCGAGGGCCCGGGGGAAGGTGGTTGGAGCCGGTCTCGGTGCCCCGGGGGTGGTTTAAAGCCGGTCCTGGTGCCGGTTTAGGGCCAGTCTCAGTGCCCCAGGGATGTGTCGGGGCTGATCCCGGTACCTCCAGAGCTGGGTTGAAGCCGGTCCGGTGTCCCGGGGATGTGTCAGGGCCGGTCCCGGTGCACGGGGGATGTGTCAGGGCCGGTCCCGGTGGGTCGCCCGGGCGGGACCCCGCTGGATGCTTCCCCAGGTTCGCCTTCTCCGGGCCAGTGATCCTCGGCGGGGTCACGGACAATTCGGTGAGTGCCGGGCGGGTCCTTTGGGGACTCCGGGGGGGGTCACACACACCCCGTGCCATCCCGGCCCTGTGCTCCATCCCCAGGCGTTCCGAGCCCTGTGCACCCGGGAGAAGCTGCTGGCGGCGTTCGGGCCGCTCCCGGTGCGGCTCAGCACGGCCAACACCTACTCGTACCGCAAAGGTGAGGGGGGGGCCGCACCCGGCCCGACGGCGCCGCTGCCCCCGGTCACCGCTCCCGTTCCCGTTCCCGCAGTGGATGTGCTGTTCCAGGAGTACGTGGAAAGGCTGCTGCAGCCGCAGGACCCGGCCCGGCTGGGCAGCGGTGGGTGTAGCACCGTCCCGGCCCCCTCGGAACCCCCCGGTCCTCACCGGGCTGAGCCTCTCATGTTCCCCCAGACACCCTGTACTTCTTCGGGGACAACAACTTCACCGAGTGGGGCCCCCTGTTCCAACACTACGTGCCCCCTCCCTTCCGCATCCCGGGCACGAGCCCTGCCTACAGCTTCGGGATCGCAGGTGGGCACGGGGGGGATCGAGGTGGGGGGAACGGGGGTTTCCCAAGCATCAACCCCACCTTCCACCGCAGGCTCAGGCTCCGGTGTTCCCTTTCACTGGCACGGCCCAGGTTTTTCCGAGGTGATTTTTGGCAGGAAGGTGAGAACTGAGCCCTGAGGGAAGGATTTGGAGGGGTGAGGGAGAGCAACAAGCCCCCTAATGGGTGTCCCTGAGCACGTGGAAGCCCTGCTGGTGCTGAGTCTTGAGGGGATGGAGGGGAAATTGGCAGGGGCGGGGGGTGTCCCCTTGGTGTTTTCCAGCGCTGGTTCCTGTACCCCCCGGATAAAACCCCCCACTTCCACCCCAACGAGACGACGCTGGCCTGGCTCCAGCACACGTACCCCACACTGCCCCCCGCCCAGCGCCCGCTCGAGTGCACCCTGCGCCCCGGGGAGGTGAGTCAGCACCCAGGACACCCGGGAGGGTGGAGGGGACCCCACACAGCCCAACCAGAGCCACTGGACCCCCCCCATGCTCCCTCCCATAGGTCCTGTACTTCCCTGACCGCTGGTGGCACGCGACACTCAACCTGGACACCAGTGTCTTCATCTCTACCTTCCTGGGGTAGAGCCAGGAAGGACAAGGACGTGTCACCATCATCCTGGACACAGCAGGAATTCCTGCCACCCTCAGGGAAAGGCAACTGGTGTTGGGACCAACTGCCTAAGAGAAAGTTCTGGTTTTTACTTTTACCTCTTCCTTGGATTAAAGTTGTTCTACTGTAGCCATTGTTTGTTGCTACATCCCCTCCCTCCCACTGGCTCCCAAGCCAGGATATTCCCAGAATTTGCTGTGAACCATTCCAGCTCCTTTTCCACATTTATTGCTGATTTTTTTAAATTATTTTTATATTTTTTTTTTAATGGACATTGGCAAACTTCCAGGGGGTGCTCAAAAAGCCAGGCAGGCTGTGGGCTGACCAAAATGCTGGAACCTCAGTTGGATACAGATTTGTTGGTTATTTTTTGTGGTGTTTAAAGGGACTTTATCAAAGGAGTAAGAACCTTAACCCAGGTGGTTGTTTGCAGGGAACCACAGGCAGAAGGGAGGCGGGAGCCAGCCCCTTCCACTGGGACTGTTGTTTCCTGGGAAAAGCCAGAGGGTGAGTTGGTCTCACTCCAGCCAAGTGGCTATTTAGGGAAGAGGACCCAGCCCTGGCCAGGCAGGAGGTGGAAGGAGGAAGAAACAACTATATACACAGGGAATGGGCTCCAGGTGCTCATCCCGGCGAGCTCCCTGTGGCACTCCCTGGAGCAGGACACTCTTTGGGGACTGCCAGCGGCTGTGGCCGATGGGACCCTGCTCTGTGAGCCATGGAGATGATGGTTAGGCCACTGCTGCTAAGGCAGCCTTCTCCCAACCCCCAGGCAGGTCTTGGAGCTGGAGAGGGGAGCCCAGGGAGCCGTGGTGCCCACCCAGCCACAGCAGGAAGGGGAGATGATGACGTGCCCTCACCTCACGCTGGCTCTGGGGCAGCCGGAGCGGAGGGGGAGCAGCCAGGGAACAAGTAAGGCATGGTGCCAGCCTGGGGAGCTGTACTGGGGCACCCCAACGCTGCCCCAGCCCCTCAGTTATCCCCCCCCAGGCCCCTCAGTAATTTCCTCCAGCCCCTCAGTAATCTTCCACCCAGCCATTCTCCGAAATGAAGGCGTCGATCACCTCCTTCATGGCGAGGTTGGGGATCAGCTGGTCCTGGGTCAGGGGACTCCGCGTCACCGGGTCGAAATGACCCACGCGCTGCAGGGAGGAGCGGGTGGGAACCGGTTACTCCACGTGCCCAGGCTCAGCCCTGGGCCACAGGGACCACTGGCATCTGCTCTGGCATCCGGCACAGCAGCCAGGCCTCCAGGGGGAAGGAGGGACAGTCCCCTCTGAAGGTGCCTCTCAGCAGGATGAGGGCAGGTCAGGACACAAGACCCTGGCCAAGAGCCGCCTCTGCTTTGGGCAGGGCCCGGCAGCACCTGCTCCACAGGAAGCTGCCCTGGCACGTAACTGGGACCAAACCCAAGGAGCCTTCAGAACCCTGAGCTGGGAGCTGCCTTCCTGCCCAGGCAGGAGAGGAAGGCAGGAAATGTGCTGGGAAACCCCCCTGCCCCTGGCCTGGTGGTACCTGGAGATGCTCCTCGATGTCCTTCCTGTCATAGGTGATCCCACTGGGCGTGATGCAGGGCTCTCTCATCAGCTCAAAGCTGATCTTCCCGCACAGGTAGTCAGGGATGTCCCGCTTCTGGTTCGAGAGAGGCACAGCTGGGTCAGGAAGATGGACTGGGAGGTGGTGCTGGCTCAGAGGGAGAAGCAGGGAACACAGCAGGGGAGAGATGGGAGCGCAGGTTTGAGCACACTCACCTTCCTCTTCTCATCCACCTGGGAGAAGAGCTCGTCCATGTCTGCCAGGTATTTGTCCTGAAAGAAAAGACCTTGAGGACAAGGAGACCCCAGCACACATGGGAGAGCACACCCCAGGGAGCACACCCCCAAGCCTCCCACCCATGGGAGCAGCTCCTCAGCCCCTCTGCCCATGCAGCTCCCAACTGAACCTGGCAGGAGTGATCCAGCTTAAAAATAACCTTCCTTCATGGGGCTATTTTTATCAGGGATTAGTCCCCAGCACCCAGAACCACATGTGGCCAAGAGCCACTTGTGTTCCCTCAGGGAACAACAGGCCCAGCAGGCATCACCACTGCTGGGCTGGGACATGGGGTGACAGAGCAGGGGCAGATGTCACAAAAGCTCCAGCCACAGAATGAAGGCTGAGGAGCTGTGGTCTGTCCTGGGATCTCTTGGCTTTCATCTGCACAGCCACAGCCCTGCAGCTTCCCTGGCTACAGAAGAGCCTGGGGATGAGGATGGGATGAGGAAGCCCCCACTCACGTGCTTGGCCTCGATGGTGGCCAGCTGAACTCGGCTCCGGCTCTCGTCCGTGTTTTCTTCTTGCTGGGTCTTCCGGCACTCAGCCAGCTCCCTGGGATAGAGCAGAGCAGGAGCATGGAGGGACACCACTGCTCCCTTCCCTGCTGTCCTGGAGGGCAGAGGCACCTCACACAGAGCTGTGACAGCGTGGTGACACTCAAAAAGCCTTTAATGGTGCCCTGTGCCCTGTTACCTCTCCTTCTCTGCCATGATCAGCTTGGTCAGGTGGGAGTGCAGCTCGTTCTCCTGGTTGATCCGCTTCTCCTCGATGCTGTTCCAGCGTTTCTTCTTGGCGATGCGCAGGGCGCTGGGGATGTCGTCCCCGAAATTCAGCCGCTGCTCCTTGGCCAGGTTGTAGGCTGGGGAAAGCAGGGCCATGTCAGAGCCAGCACCAGGTTCCTGTCACCATCCTCGGCCCTTTCCCAAAGGCAGGAGTGGGCCGCCGTGCCCGCTCACCTCTCTGCAGGTTGGCAATGGCCTCATCGTAGTTCTCCAACTCCAGCTGGCACTGGCCCAGAAAGAAATGGGCCTTCACCGACTGCCCGTCCAGCTCCAGCGCCCGCTTGCAATCCGCCAGGGCCTTGTCATGCTGCTGCATCTTCAGGTAGCACAGGGCCCGGTTGGTGTAGTACACGGCCACCAGGGGGTTCCGGTTCTGCGGGGACAGCCCCATGTCACAGGGGGATGGCAGGGACAGTCGGGGCACTCGGTGACACTGTCACCCGGGCAGGGACAGTCGGCAGTGCCAGCGCGGGTGTGCACCCCGTGGGGAGGTGCCAGGATGGACTGGGGACAGGCTGGGCCGGTTCACATAGGACAACCTGTGTCCCTGCCTCCAGAGGGGACAGTCCCCACCAGCTGGGGGGGCTGGAGCACACCGGGGGGGGGTCTGCCCTACCCAGCACAGCCTGGGGACGGGGCAGGGTTTCGAGGGGACAGGCTCAGGGTGGGGGCACACTGGGGGTGAGAGTGGAGGAGAGTCAAGCTCCGAGCAGAGAGGGGGGACAGGCTGGGCTGGGAAGTGTCCATGTCCAGGGAGGGGGCTAGGCCAGGCCTGGGGGAGTAGTCCAGGACCAGGGAGGTGGTCTAGGTCAGAAGGGGCCAGGTCCATGGAGGGGACAGTGTCCAGACTAAGGGGGTCCCACCCTAAAGGTATCCAGACCAGGCCCGGGAAAAAACATTGTCCAGACCAAGGAGATTCCATCCCGGGGGTATCGAGGCCAGGGCTGGGGAGGTGTCCAGGCTGAGAGGGTGGGGGGAGTTCCCGGCTCAGGGGTGTCTCGGCCAGGCCTGTGGTGGGGGTGTCCCATCTCCGAGGGTCCCATCCCGGGCTCAGCCAGGCCAGGACCGGGAAGGTGCCCAGACCAAGGGACGTCTCATCCTGGGGTTATGGAGACCAGGGCAGGGCCCGTCCCGGGGATGTCCAGGCCAGGCCCGGGCCGGGGGGGAGGTTAGTGCGTCCTGTCCCCGAGGGGTCGCATCATGGGACCACCTAGGCCGGAGTAACCCATCTCTGGGGGCTCATCCCGAGGGTACCCAGGCCAGGCCCGCGGGGAGGGGGGCGGTGCGTCCCCTCCCCGCTGATCCCTTCCCGGTGGGACTCACGATGGCGCGGCCGTAGCAGGCGGCGGCTTCGGGGTACTTGCGGCCGCCGAAGAGCCGGTTCCCCTGCTCCTTGTGCTCCTGCGCGCTGTGGCTCTTCTCGGGGCTGGCGCCCCCCGCGCCCCCCGCGCCCGGCCCCGCCGCGCCGGGCCCCGCCGCGCCCGCGCGCTCCTCCTTGCCCTGCATGGCCGGCCCGGCCCGGCCCGGCGGCCGCGGCTCCGCGATGGGCGGCCCCGCTGCGCTGCGCCCGCCTACTGCGCATGCGCCACCGCCGGGGCGGGGCTGCGCCGGGGCCGCGGGAGGGGCCAATGGGGAGGAGCGTGGGCGGGGTCAAAGAGGAGGAGCGGAGCCGGTGGGGAATGGGCGGGGCCAGCCAGGCAGGGGAGGGGCAGAGAGCGAGAGGGCGGGACTCAGGGTGTGGGCGGGGCTAATGTGTGGGGGGCGGGGTCTGACCGGGAGGGGCGCGGCCAGTGTTTGTGGGCGCGGTCAGACGCAGGTAGGCGTGACCAGAACAAGGTGGGCGGGGCATGGCCGAGGTTTATGGGGCTGAAGGGGGGGGGCTGGATGGAGCGGATTGGAGGACACGAGGGGGCTTGGGGACTGCGTGGGGGGGGACCCTGGGATTTCAGGGGCGTGTGGGCTGACTGGGGACTTGGGGAAGGGGGTGCAGAGGAGGCTTGGGGGATCGGCGGAGGGGTGCGAGTGAACAGAGCGTTGTAGGGTGCAGGGATGGCTGTTGGGTGCAGGGGCTTCAGCAGGGCTGTGGCGGCACAGAAGGGTGTGGGGTTGGATGAGGTGGGGGGTTGGGGGGCTGGATGGGGGGGTGTGCAGGGCTGAAGTTTGGCTGCGCTGGAGCAGGCGGGGCTGGATGCGGAGGGGGTGGTCTCGGTGCTGCAGACAGCCCCCAGCCCCACACCCACACACCCCCACCCCCCCCCGCGCTGCCAGCCCCGCGAGGCTCGGCCGGGTGCCGCTCCACTTATCCCAGAGTTTTCTGCTCCAGTAAGTCCCGTGCCCGGCTGTGACCCCCCCGCCACCGCCCATCCCGGGGCCAGCCAGCCCCGGCGCTCTCACCGCCTCCCATAGGGATGGGGGGCACTCCCAAGATCCCCCCAACACAGACACACGCCCCAGCAGTGTGCAAAATATTTATTTATACTCCAAAAAGGTCTGGGAGGGGGGTCAGAGCGGGAACCCCCCCGCGCCCCCATCCCGGGGCGAGCCCCCCGCCTCGGGGAGGGCGCTGGCAGCAAAGCGGGGGGGCCAGGGCGCGGGGAAGGGGGCGTTGCGCCCCGAGGGCACTGCCGAAATGAGTTGTGCCGGTCTCAGCTGGTTCCTGCCGGGCTCTCCCCATATCCTTCTCTTTTTTTAATTCCTCTCTTTCTTTTATTTATATTTATTTTGGCATAGAAAAATAAATCGCTCCTATTTTGGCACCAGTCCTTCGTGTGAAAGTGCGGGTCCTGGGGGGCAACGAGTGTTGGCCCCCGCCCTGGGGAGGGGGTACAGGAGCCAGCGGGGGGGGTCCTCACACTCGGCTCCTTCCGGGGGGCACATCCCGAGCCCTGCGGGCACCCCGGGGGGGGTTGGCGATGCCAGGGAAGGGCTGAAGCATCCTTTGGGGTGGGGGTACAGCGCGGAGGGTCGGCAGGTACATTCGGGGGGGCGCAGCCCGGGGTGGGGGGCGGCGCGTTCTGTAGCACCGAGGGGGCAGGCGGGGGGGGTGGCCTGTCCCCATGTCACGCGCGGGGACCCCCCGACCCCTCCACCGGGCCTGGAAAACAAATCAACCGAAGGGCTGGGGCGGGGGGGGTGCGCTATGGCGGGGGGGGGATCTGTGCCCCCAGCAGGTCGTAGGCGAAGATGTTCCAGAAGACGGCGAAGAGTAGGAAGGTGCCGTAGGAGAGCAGCAGCACCCACCAGCCGCACTGGTCCTGCAGGCTCTCCTCGTAGCTGCGCAGGATGGTCAGCCCCATGCTGATGCCCACGATGGCCCCCGCCAGGTGTGCCATGAAGGACGGCTGCGGGCCCGAGGCCGGCAGCGGCGGCGAGAACCGGAGCCACACGGCGCGACCCACCTCGGAGCTCACTGCGGGACACGGCAGGGGCTGAGCCCACCCCGCCCGCCCCTCCCGCCAGGGTGGGAGGGTCGGGGTGGGTACTCACTGCACACCAGCGCCAGCACCATCCGCAGCAGCTTGTAGGGACAGCGCATCCCGGCCCAGTTCTGCAGGAGAGAGAGGGAGGGAGGGAGGGATGGATGGATGGATGGATGGATGGATGGATGGATGGATGGATGGATGGA
>JAWWLV010000035.1:1616911-1629810 GCA_035041135.1 Platyrinchus mystaceus
CGGGGCGACGGCGGCGGCGGGGGCGGGAGCGGAGCCGAGCGGAGCCGCCCCCGCCGCAGCGCGCGGCGCAGCGCCCCCCCCTCCGCACCCCCCGCCGCCGCCGCGAGGGGAACCGGGACCCGTCCCGCCCCGCCCCGCAGGCAGCACAGGGGCACGGCACCGGGAGGGAGCCGGCACCGAGCGCTCGCAGCGTGGGATGGTGCCGGGAAGCGGCATCCCGGTACAGCTGAGGGCATCCCGGTACTGGAAAGTGTATCCTCACATGGCTGTGTGCATCCCGGCATGGGGACCTGCATCTCGGTACTGGTATCCACATCCGAATATGGTTGCAACATCCTGGTATGATACCTGCATCCCAGTATGGTACCTACATCCCAGTATGCCACCCACATCCTGGTACTGGCACCCACATTCTGGTACATGTACCTGCATCCTGTATGGGTACCTAAATCCCAGTACCGGGAGTCATATTCTGGTATGGTACCTGCATCCCTGTACTGGTACACACATCCTCCTCATACAGTGCCTGCATCCCAGTATGAATAGCTGCATCATGGCATGGGTACCAGATTCCGACGTGGTACCTCCATCCTGGATCAGTACCTGCATCCTGGTGTGACACCTGCATCCCAGTACACTGTCTGCATGTTGAACTCACATTCCACTTCCAGTACCTGTATCCCAGTACAGGTTCATGTATTCTGATAAGGTACCCACGTCCCAGTACATGTTTCTGCATCACAGTACAGCACCTGCATCCTGGCACAGGAATCCATATCCTGGTGCAGTACCTGCATCCAGTATGGGTGCCTGCATCCCGATATGGGCACCAGCATTCCAGGTACCTGCGGAATCTATAGGTGACTACAAATGTTCTCTCCATCCTGACCCTGGACCCACAGGCTGGTGGGTGTTCCCGCTGGAACAGGGGACATGGGGCTGTCCCCTGCCCCAGCGCAGCACTCATGGTGCGGCCTGGCACTGGGTCCCTTGAACTGGCCCCTTGACATGATGTGCATGGTGTCACCCAGGCCAGGCTCCCCTGGGCCCCCAGTGTGTGCTGGAGCCTTGCCACACTCCTGGGCCCACTGTGGGTGCCTGAGGAGCTCTGGGCCCCCCAGCCCTGCCAGGTACCTTCCCTGGCGACTGTGTGTGGCCACGGGTGGGCTCCCACAGCCCTGCCATGCATGTACCCTGTCCTACACCCATGCCTGCCCTGGCACAGCATCCATGGCTCTGGCACACCAGTGCTATTAATACACACCATTGCACGTGGGCCCGTGGTTCCCGTGGGATCCAGCCTGGTTTGGAGTCACCAGGGAGCACCGCGTGTCTCGCCCGCCTTGGCATCGCCTCCTCCGCCCTGCACAGCATCAATTGTGTTCCCCACCACCCCTGTCCCTTGGTTTGCCATGTGGGAAGGGCTTCCTCTCCCACCCCACAGCCTAGAGGGACCCCCCCCACACATGTGGGAGCAGTCTGGCCCCATCCAACCTCAGTGCAGAGGCCTTGGAAAAAGCCTTTTCCCAGGCTGTGCCCACATTCCCTGTGCCCAGCACCTGTGGCTGAGCCTGCAGAGGTAGAAATAGCCAAGGGAAAAGCTGCCACAGGAAAACAGGAGCAGGGAGGGGAGGCAGCAGGGCTTCAGGAGCTGCAGGGAAGGGAGAAGCCCTGAACCACCCACGGGGATGGGCACAGAGAGCCACCACTCCCGGGGCAGCCAAACCTCCTGCTTCCCAAGGGCTCTTGGCAGAGCACCACGGAGACACACTACCTCCTTCCTCCTCTCTTGCCCCTGGCTGGCACTTGTTGCACAGGGATCTGTGTCCCCAAGGAGCAAGGAGCCCTGGGCCACCATGCCAGGCTTCAGCTTCTGCCCTAAATCCCTGTAACCGCTCCCAAACAGGGCAGTCCAGGCCCCTGGGGGTCTCCCTGCTCCCAACCCAGTCTGTGGAGGCCCCAGGCTTCATGCAGCCTCGTCAGGGACACGGGACCTGCTGCCCCAGGTGACACAGGACATGGTGTGCAACAGGAAGGTGTGTAAAAATTTATTTTGTTGTAGAGAACAAACCTAAAACATTACAGCTCCAGCAGACGTGGAGCAGGGACAGACACCAGGCACGGGCCCGGGGTGGCAGAGCCACACGCGGTGGGCACGGAGAGGGATAAAGAAACAGCAGGGACATGGCCCTGGCAGTGCCAGGAACCAGAGGCCAGCAGCACATGGCTGCCCAACTGGCACAGCAGCTCTGGCACAGGCAGGGACCTCCCAGCTGGCCAGTGCTGGGGACTGTGGGCACCACTCTGGGACTGTCCCTGTGAGAGATGCTGGTGGCACCTCTCACGCCCCTCACTGGTTCCAGGCCACAGTAAAACGTTTAAATAGACAAAACACATAAAAAAGCAGCTCCAGGTGCTACCTCAGAGCTGCCCCCCCAGCTGCCTGCAAAGAGACTGACCCTGAGTGTGCTGGGGAAGCCCAGGCTGGTGTCACTCAGCCAGGGGCTCATCCAGGCTCCCCGTGGAGGGGCAGGAGCCCAGGGATGGGTGTTGGCCTTGCTCTTTGGGACTTAGAGACAGGGGCACTGTGGAGCTCTGACCCCAGACTGGTGCTGAGCTCAGCCCCAGCAGCTGATGCCAGCTCAGGTGCAGGCAGGGGACAGGGGAAAGGAGCTTCCAGTTGTACCAAGAGCCTCACACTCTGGACAGGGCCCTGCAGAGAGGACAGCAGGACGTGAGCTGTAGGGCACAGCGTGGCACCAGCTCAGTGATGGCACTGCCAGGGAAGGACTGTGGGCACCCAATGCCCTCACAACCCTTACCAGGGCTCCCAGAGCCCTGTGAATACTGCTGGCCATGAATACTGGTGGCCAGGGCAGGGGTGGGGACAGGATGGGCCATGCAGGTGGTGGGAAAGGAGGGCAGATGGACCCAGAGCCCAGCACGCTGTGGGACTCACATTTCTGTGCAGAAACAAAACAAAGGAGCCCAGGACAGACCCCGGGTATCACTGTCCCCCCTCACAGCCCAGGGCTGCAGCCACTGCATCTCAGCAAGATGGGCCAGGCCTGACCCCAAAACACAGGACTGGGGGCTCCAAGTGCGTGGCCCTCCCTCCCCAGCTGCCTTTCCCAGCGCTGGTTGAGGGAAACCAGGACAGGAGACGGAGATATGCCCCAGGGAGCTGGAGCCATGAGCTCATTTGACAGCTCAGCTGCTGCTGGAGCTCCCAGGGGCTCTGAGAGCATTGACCCCCCTCCCAGAATTGAGGGCACCAGCACAGCCCTCTGGAGAGGGGATGTGCCCAGCTCAACACACACTGAAACACTCTTGTTCGAGCTTAAAAACAAACATTAAAAAAATTTAACAGAATAAAAGGGTGATCCTCCAGCTGCTGGTGAGGCAGATCCCCAGCAGAGTTGCCTGCCCTGGTGCCATGGGGGCCAAGAGGCCACAGGGTGAGGCTGGCTGGTGCCAAGGATCTGTCCTGCTGGTGCTGGGAGGACTGGTTTCACTGGCCCTGCAATCCAGGCTGGGGGAAAGGAGGATTTCCTACCAGGGACCAGCTTTAGGCAGGGCCCCTCACCAGGGTGCTGCTGGGGACAGGGAGCTGGTGTCGCGGGGGGATGGGGTGGAGAGTGGCTCTCATTTGTTCTTGGCCAGCACACGGTACAGTGTGAACCCCACCAGCGCCGTCACCGCAGCCCCCAGGGCCAGCCGGAGCCAGAAGGATGCGACTCCCAACTCCAAGGCATTCAGGTGGCTGCAAGGAAATGGAGAAGAGGTTGGTGAGTTCGGCTGTGCCAACACTCCCCTCCAGCCTACAGCGCTCCCACCCCACACACAGCGATTTCGGGGGCCCCTGGGGGGCACAAGGCGAGCACAGCACTGGGGGATACAGCCCAGCTGAAAAGGAGGCTCCAAGAGATTCCCGGCCCCACATGCCGGAGTACCCGTCACCTGGCATCATCATCAAGCCAAGGCCTGGCTGGTGGGATGGATGTGGCTGTCCCCTCCCCTGGCCTGGAAACAGCACACCAACACCTAAATAATTAGTAGGAGCATGGGGGTATCTGCCTTTCTAGGTCAGGCTGCCTTTCCAACCCCAAGTGATCCAGGAGCAGGTGTCATGGAGGTGCCGGCAGAGCTGGTGACTCCGACTGAAGGGCAGTGAGGGAAGGAGCCCAGCGTACACATTCCCTTCCTAAACACGTGCTGTCCTGCACCAACCTGCTCCTGAGGAAAGGCACATCCATTATTCATTCCCCACTACATTGGGGGAGCACAGCCAATCCCCGGCCCTCCATTACACTGTTATTTATTTATACCACATACCCTAAGATATATTAAGAATATTTAAATTTTAATACTGCAGAGAGGGGGAAAAAAAAAGCGTCAGCTCTAAAAATAAAGTTGTTTATTGAAAAGAAGCTAGAGGGAAAACTACTCAGTAGTAATCCCATCCTGCCTTCCAATGCTCCCACAGGTTTTTCCCTGCGAGGGCTCGGCCCCCGGCACTGTGCTCGCTCTTCCCACCCCTGGAGCAGAGATGCCACATCTACCCACATCTCCCCTCACCTCCTGTGACCGGCCTGGTGCTGTTCCTACCCCCTTCCCAGCCTGTGGGATGCAGTTCCTCCCAGAGGGAGGCTGTGCGACACAGGGCTCGCTTCACTGACCTCTTTTTCAGTCTGATCCATCTCATCAGGAGAAAACTGCTGCCACGCCCCCCGCGGGCCTTGGCAAACTAAGCTGGCTACTCCTCTCCAGCATTTTTTATCTTAGGCTTCAAAAATAAACACTCCTGTGGCTGGATCTATCTAATAAATCTGCCAGAAACAAACGCGAGGCAGAGGAAAAACCTCCCCACTTTGCAAATAGGGGAAGAAATGGCCTTTCTGTTTCAACTACTTGTATGAAGAGATCACAGAATCCCAGAATCATAGAGTGGTTTGGGTTGGAAGGGGCCTTAAAGCTCATCTGGTTTCACTCTCCTGCCCTGGGCAGGGACACCTTCCACCAGCCCAGGTTTCTCCAAGCCCTGTCCAACCTGGCCTTGGACACTTGCAGGGATGCGGCAGCCACAGCTTCTCTGGGCAACCTGTGCCAGGGCCTCACCACACTCACAGGGAAGGATTTCTTCCCAATATCCCATCTAACCCTGCCCTCTGAGGGCAGTGGGAAGCTACTCCCCCTCATCCTGTTACTTCATGCCCTAGATGACACCAAAATCATTAGATGACACCAAAAGCTGGAGAGAAAAAAAGCAAAAGCAACGTGTCAGAGGTCGGGTTTGGACACAGCCCCCTCCCCAGGCTTTGCTCCCAGCAGAGCCCCCTCTGGGAAGGGGAAGGATACTAACGGGAAGGTGGCAGCAGTGGCCAGCTTGGTGTAGACAGCAGTGCTGGGTGGTCCCTGGCAGTGGCAGGTGAAGAGGAAGGGTGGAGGGAGGCAGTGCTTGTAGCAGAACTCAGCTGGGGCCAGCCCGGGCTGCTGGCTGGCTTCTGGCAGGTCCGTCTTGGAGGCCACGAAGACACAGGGGATCTGGCTGTCCATGTAGTGCTGCTGCAGGGACAGGAGAAAGCCCAGTGAGGGGTTATGAGACCAGCCCCTGGGGAATATGGGGTTGTCACGAAGGCTGGAGTCCCAGAGGGCCCCTGTGGTTCCAGAGGAACCCTGTACAGTCACCCAGGGTCCCAGCCAGTTACCTTATAAATAGTGGCACAGTAGCTGAAGGATTTGGGGTCGCTCAGGTTGTAGATGAAGCAGGCGACGTCGCAGGCTGTGTCTGATGGCTTTGTGAATGTCGAGTCGGCGCTGACCTCATACAGCTGGAGCAGGAGGGGAACGGACACAGGGCCTGTCACTACTTCAGGGCATCAGCTGTTCCCCACACCAGAACAGGAATGGTGCTGGCTGATTGCAGCCACAGCCCAGCCTGGGGTGCTGGGATACAGGGGGACACAGCCAGCCCTGCTGTGAGCCAGGCACTGCACAATTCCCTCCTCCTCCAGACTTACTATGAGGTATTTCTCCTGGCCATTGACCTGCACCGTGTTGATGGTGTACGGGGATGGCTGTCCCGGGTTCTCCTTCTGGGCCTGCCAAGGACAACGCTGTCAGACAGTGGGGACACCAGCAGTGCTTGCTGGGGGACAGCATTTCACACTGCCCTGAGCTCCAGTGCCCTAACAGCCACCTGAAGGGCAGCCAGGGCCTGCCATGAAATGTGGGGCCATTCCTAACAGGCAGGGCAAGTCAGCAACACTGTGGTCAGATTGGGGAAATACAGCAGCCTGGAAAAGGCACAGCCCTTCCAGATCCTCGGGAAAAGCATGGGGAGTGGGCCCACTGCCTCAGCCAAAATTATGGATGCAACAGCCACAGAACCACCAGCATGCAGAGGGGTGTAAAGCATGGGCAGGGAGAGCATGACACAGGGGGCAGGGAGATGCCATCATGGGATAGGTCACTCCAGGACCTCCGGCTCTGCCTCCTGCTCCTGCCCTGTGCAGCGTGGCCGGAGAGGGAGCAGCCACTCACCGCGAGGCTCCTGCCGAGGAAGGCTTGCAGGAAGGCAGACTTGCCTGCGCCCCGGGCTCCCAGCACCTTGCACAGGAACACGTTCCTCTGGGTCTGACCTTTCTCCAGGTCAATCCTCTTCTCCCGGGTCACTGGCAGGAGAGAGGATGGGTGAGCACAAGGAGGGACCCAAGCAGTGACAGGAGGGGAGGGCATGGCCGTACCCGTGAGGGCCTGCGTCTGAGAGTCCTGCTCCGACAGGATGGGGTAGCCCAAGTAGCCCAGGCACTCCAGGCAGTGCCGTACATCCAGGTAAGCCACGAGCCTGGAGAGACAGAGTGAAGGCGAGAGGGTCAGCAAGGGCTGAGTGATGTGAGCAGGGGTGGGGGAAGGGACTGAGCTTACGTCCACTGGCAGAGGAATCCATGCAGGGAAAGCAGGCCTTTATCAGTGGTGCATACCGTGTTGGAGAGCTCAGGGCCCCAGGGCACACAGGGGAACACGCTGAAGAAGTTCTGCAGCTCTGTGTGTGAGAGGGCTCCGTCCTGGTCCTGCCAAAACAAAGGGCATCAGCAGGAGAGCCAGGACACAGCCTGTGCCCAGAGGGGTCCTTGGCACACTGGCCACCTCGCTGGCTGCTGTGGAATGACACAGGGATGCTGTCAATGGCAGGAATCGATCACAGCATGGCCAGAGCTGGGTGAGCGTGCAGAGCCCTTGCCCCGGTGACTGCCACCACTGCACGAGAGACAAGCCAATGTGCTTTGGGATCACAGCCGGAACTAGGCACGACCTGCACACCCTACAGTCCTGAGCTGCTGTTCTGGCTCCCCTGGGGCCAGCTGTCCCACAGCAGCCTCCATGGGGCCAGCCTGGCCTTCCACACTGCAGGGCATCTAGCTCAAGGTCTGTGTGTGGCCACCAAGCAACCACAGGCCAACGCAGCACCCTCAGGCTGGTGTGCCTGAAGGGGAACTGCTGGCACCTGGGCACACAGGGATGTGCATCCATTCAGTTCTGCCATTCCCTGCGGCCACAGAGCTGATCTAGGCACACAGGGACGTGTGGACACTCAGTGCTGCCATTCCCAAGCCATTCCCCACAGCCACAGAGCTGCCATACCCCAGGTGCACATCAACATCTGAATAACCACTCCAAGCAGGTGCATGCAGATCCAATACATCCCCTCCTCCCACTCTCCAAGAGCCAGAATATGGTACAAATTGGTTGTTTTCTCTCCCTCCCTCAGGCCTGGCAGCCCTCCACAGGGCTGGCAGCTGTGCAGATGCTGGTGCTTGGTCTGTTGCTGCAGGCCAGCAGCTGTGCCTGCTTCCCTGCCACCCTGCCTGCTGCAGCCAGGCACTACAAAGGGCCATGCCACCTTGATCCTCACTCAGACCCAGCCGCTGAAAGCCCAAATTGCCCTTTGGTCAAGGATAGTGACCACCACCCATGCGCCTGACAAGCCATCAGACTACCAACAGCTTGCTGTGACCACTTTCTCCTCCCAAAGCCTCCTAAAGGGAATGCTGTGTAGGAGGAAAGCCCTTCACTGGTGCTCTGTGGGCTCCCTGGCACAGAGGGGTGGGCAGGGGAGCAGCTATGCCCAGATGTGCAGGCCCAACAGAGCAAACCCTCCCCTGGAGCCCCACCTTGTCGTGCTTCTCAAACAGCCGCTGCAGGAACTGGTATCCCAAGTGGTTGAGCTCCGTGGAGCATCCGGGGGGCACACGGAACCTGTTGGAAATATCATTATGATTGGAAAAGCCCTCAGAGATCATTGAGCCCAATTGTTTCACCAGCACTGCCAACACCACCACCATGTCCCCAAGTGCCACAGTCATGCAGTTTTTCAATCCCTCCAGGAACAGGGACTCCACCACTGTCCTGGGCAGACTGTGCCAGTGCTTGACAAGGCTTTTGATCAAAAGATTTTTCCTAAAATCCAACACAAACCTCCCCTGGATCTTTCATATGTTATTTTCCAGTTTAAATACCCAAATAAGCCTCCTCAAGCCCTTAACAACGGGCAGTGTGTGAGCAGATCTCACCCAGAGGACTCAGCTCCCCACTCCCCCCCTGCTCAAGGCCAGCTGTTGCCTCCAGGCCTGGCTATTCCTTGGCACAGCCCCCTTGTTTTGGGGAGAATCCCCTGAAGGTGCACAGAGGCCTCTCCTTGGCACATCCCAAGCATCCAGAGTGATGCCGTGCCCTTGCTCCACCTTGTGCCCAGGGCTCCAGCAGGGCACAGCACTGCCCTGAGGTGCCATCCACCAGCATGTCCCTGTCACCTCCCCGTAGCTTGCTGTCTGGGGAGAGGAGGAGGCAGCTCCAAGCCAAGCCCTTCCATTTCTGCCATATCCCCACCTCCAGGGTGGCAGGGAGCAGAGAAGAGAAAGCAGCTGCAGACTGAGCCAGGAGGGCTGTGCTGACAGCTCACTGCTCCCGACAGAGCTGCTCTGCCTCGGCTCGGGCAGCAACAGAGCAGCCTCCAAAAGCCCCTGACTGATGTCAAGGGAAGTCTGGGACTTCACTCCCCACCTCCCTGCCTGCCTACATCAGAACCAGCAGCACAGCCAGCAGCCCCAAGGCCTGTTGTACTTGTCCCCAACCCCATGTGTCAGCTCCTGCCCACAGGGGAAGGTGAGGGCTGTGAACTCAACCCTGACCTAAGGGTCCACAGCAGCCCCAAGGAGCAGGAAGGATCCAACCAAGGTGCTGGGGACCCCCAAGCCATGCACCACCAGGATGTGACCCCCTGCCCACCCCCCACGGCAGGACACGCACTGTGGATACAGGTAATCATCCGTCAGCTCCAGCTCGTCGTCGTAGCCGAAGCGGCGCAGGATGGTCCAGGTGGTCTCGTGCCGGCCCCTCTGGATGAAGAGTGTGTTGAGGAAGAGGAAGCCTGCAGGAGAGATCAGGGGCTCAGACACAGTGGGGTCTACTCAGCCTCAGGGATCCACTCCTTGGGACTGTGCTTTGCCCGGGAAAACAGACTGCTTGGACACAGAGATCTACCAGGCTCCAGCTTGCTTTATCAAGAGGGACTAATTAAGCTTGGAATGAGAGGCAGGAGGCTGGAGACAGGACCCTTCAGGATGTGCTGAAGGAGATGGGTCCCCCCCTTCCCTTGGGAAGAAGCAGGGAGCCCTTGTGCTGTTACCATTCAAGGTCAGGCCGTTGTCCTGCACCCCATCTGTTGTGTTCTTCCACACAACCATCTTCACATCCTCCAGGGCCTGTGGAGCCAGTGGGTTTCCAAAGCAGGACTTCTGCCTCCCAAGGGAAAGAAGGCCACTGTCAGCAAAGCACACAGAGAGAACAACCCTGTCTCACCAGCTTCCCCCTCCCCTGGCAAGGGATGGGGTTTCAGGGAGAGAAAATCCACCCAGCTCAGGGATTTCTGCTTTAGATCCTGACCAAATCCCTGTTCTTCAGCATCCCAATAACTTGGGACTCTACATCTCCAGAGCCTCCTGGTCTAACCACAGCAGAGCAAATTCAACCCGGGCTTAGGAAGATGGAACCCCATGTGCTCAGAGATGCACTCTGTGGTGCTTTAGCTGTGGAACAGAAATATGAATGGGAACAGGAGCTGTGTCAGGAGAGGGGTGGCTTTTGCCTGCTATTGGATGGAAAGGGAAGCCCAGGGACTGGGGAATATCTCCCCTCTGCAGCCAGCCCTACCTGGAAGTAGTTGAGTTCATCATCACTAAGGATCTGATTGTTATCCTGGTCCGAGAGGTTGAAGATCCGGGTCAGTGCTCGTGCACAGGTGGGTTTCAGCTGCAAGGGACCAACCATGGTGACAAATGGCACCAGCTTCAGCCTGGCCCTTCCTCCTGCAACCCCATACACAGTGGGTTCCCTTCCTGCACTGCCTGGGAACACAGCTCAGCTATGCACCCTTGGAGGTGGGAATCATGGAATCGTTTAGGTTGGAAAAGCTCTCCAAGACCATCAAGTCCAACTGTTCCCCCAGCACCACCATGGCCACCACTAATCAATGTCCCCAAGTGCCACATCCATGTCTTTTAAATCCCTCCAGGGATGGTGACTCCACCACTGCCCAGGGCCTGACAACCCTTTCTGTGAAGGAATTTTTCCTAATATCCAATCTAAAGTGAGAAGTGGCGGTCCATAGGGAATTTTTCTCCTGGATCCTTCCCATCATGGCTAACAGATGGTCTGGAGCACAAGGGCTTCTGCCCCAACCCACCCTGGTCCTTGCAGGTCTCTCTGGCCTGGGTATGCTCAGCTGGCTGTGCTGAGTACAGGAATGGACGCCATCCCCTTGTCCTGCCTGTGTCAGCCCAAAGCCTCCACCTTCCTTCCAAAAGCTGTACACCAGAGCACTGTGATGGGAAGCAGACTCCTCCAGGAGCTTACCTGCTTCTCCTCTGGGTCGTAGAGTGGGGCAGTGGGGTGCAGCACAGCTTTCTGGGCATAGTAGAAGAGCTCGGAGATGTTCTTGAGGTTCTTGGCAGAGCACTGAGGATTCAAAAGAAGAGACAGTCCTGGGAGCTGATGAAAAAGGTAGCAGGAGGATGATACGAGCTCCCTGAGCCAGACAAGTTGTGTATCAAAGCACAGAGCAATGTTCGTCCACCATGAGGAAAAATCAAAAGGGAAAAACGCCTGGGTTTTGCTCTGGTTTTGCTGTGCCCATTCCACAGCCCCAGAACCAACACACAAAGGACAGAAAGCTCAAATCACAGGCTCTCAAGCCCCAGACATGGGGACTGCTGCAGAGCAGTGTCAGCAGGGCAGCCCTCCACATGCACAGAGGCTCCCTGACTCACACCAGACCAGCACTCTCACCCCTCAGGGAGGCTCTGCAGACACCCTCCAGTTCCCTCACCTCCACACAGGTCTCAATCTCCGAGAACTGGTTCATGATGGGCAGGATGACCTCCATGGAGCTGCCCATCTGCAGGTCAGACTTGTTTCCCACTAAAATAATGGGGATCCTGGCAAAGACACAGAGCACGAGTAAGGCCACCCCTCCCTTGGTCCCAGCACTGTCCCAGCCACTGGTGCTCCCATAGGGCAGGTTGGGGAGCCCCCTCCCCTCTCCTCTGCAAGGTCCAGAGCAGCTTTCCTTCCTTCCAGGGCCAGGAGCATCCATCTGGAGAAACAAACTGATCCTGCCTACGCTTTCACCCAGCATCAATATGTTCAGGAGCCTTTAATCCAGCACAGCAGCCTTCTGCCCAAGTGATCCACACATAGATTGCAGCTCAGAGGTTCCCTTGGCAGCCTCCTTTCCCTGTCTGGCTGAGAAGAGATCAAGGGGAAAGAAGGATCCCTCTCCAGTGGCCCCCTGCCTCAGCTGGATTTCTGAGGGAGAAAAGTCCACATGTTCTTATGCTACAAGTGGTCTAGCCACAAGCCACAGTCATGGAATGGTTTTGGTTGTAAGGGACCTCAAAGATCATCTCATTCCACCCCCTGCCATGGGCAGGGACACCTTCCACTAGACCAGGTTGTTCCAAAGCCCCGTCCAACCTGATCTGAATCAAAACACAAAGCTGGTTTGGTCTCAGCACCCTCAGGAGGGTGGTGGGCTCTCCACAGCCCCCAGAACCCCCCAAATTTGCACCCACACATCACGCCACACACGGTACCTGGATCCCTTTTCAAGTCCTCCATTCACCATGGGGATCCACTTTGTGCGAATCTGGAAGGTGAGCAGAGGGTGTCAGCACAACCTGGGGAGGGAGAGGCAGATCCCAGGCAGACAGCAGGGCCCTGCAGCCATCTGCTCCCCAGCATTCCCCCGCACCAGCAGGCAGAGCAGACCCAGGGATGCTGGATGCCAGCGCAACGATTCAACCAGCCTGTTGTGAGGACAATCACCAATGTGGGAGCAAGCTTGTGCTGTGCTCAGCCTCTGCCTGCAGGGGTCTCAGACCCCAAATCCCCCACAGGGCTGGTATGTGCTCACATTATGCAAGGGCAGTGCTGAGAACCCCTTCCCCTCCGGCTCTGATGCCAGAGCAGGGCTGCAGTGGGACCTGTTACCTTGTCGATGGTGGCCTCCTTGGTGACATCGTACACCACACAGACCACGTTGGCCTGCAAGAGAAGCAGCAGAGCGTGGTGAGGGGGTCCCTGTGCACACCCACAGCAGCAGGGAATGCCGGTGGAGCTGCCACGGAAACGCGGCTGCGGCGGCCGAGTGCACGTGAATGTGGACACGTACACAGCCCTCCACACACAGCCCCCCTCACACAGCCCCCCTCACACAGCCCCCCTCACACAGCCCCCCTCACACAGCCCTCCTCACACAGCCCCCCTCACACAGCCCCCCTCACACAGCCCCCCTCACACAGCCCCCCTCACACAGCCCCCCTCACACAGCCCCCCTCACA
>JAWWLV010000035.1:1629910-1654368 GCA_035041135.1 Platyrinchus mystaceus
CCCCCCTCACACAGCCCCCCTCACACAGCCCCCTGACATGAGCCCACAGCTGCTGGGAGCCCAGGCCGACTCCTCTGCCTTGGGAGCTGCTGCCCCCACACCTGCCCTGATCCCCCTCCCACCCGGATCCCCCTCCCACTGCCGTGGCCGTGCCCTCCTCCCCTCCCGACCCCGCGCAGACGGCGCCGAGGCTTTATTGGAAGCAGACAGGAGGGATCACTGGTCCTTTCAGGAGAGAGTTTAGTGCTAATCCTGAGGACACATAAGGGTTTAGGCAGGATTTCCTGGAGCTGTTTAAAGGCTCTGTGTACTCCTGCTGTCTGGGTGGAAGGGGCAGGACCCCCATGCCCACCTCCTCAGCACTTAACCACCAGAGTGGGGAAGTTAAATAGCTTTGTTCACGTGAGAAAGAGTTTTATTATCCACAATTAAAAGGTCCTCGTCTCTGCAGAGCCAAGGCTAATCCCAGGGCAAAGAGTAGCTGGGTGAATCCCAGCCAGACAACTCAATTATTCCTCCATGGCTGCTCCAAGGGCTTCCTCATCTCTCCCTGCCCAGCGCTCCCCAGGGGCTCCAGCTCCCCAGTTAACTTCTCTGTGCCAGTGCTTCATCAGGCAGCCACAGGGATCTAATGCAGGAGCAGGGGGTCTTGCCCAAGCTCAGCAACTGCTTCTCCCCTTTTCAGAGTCCATCAGGAACATCCCCAGGCTGAGAGCACATCATCTGCTCTGCAGCCTCCTCCTGCCCCCCGCTGTTCTCCTTCTGGAGGCTCCCCCGAGGGCCAGGACAAGCCACGTACAACAGCTTACAAGACAGAGCAGGATTAAACAAGCCTCTAAACAAACCAGAGCATTAATCCATGGATAACCAACTGCCTGGCCCCTCTGGGTGGCTAATGGGAGGGGAGGGGAGGGGAGCAGCTCGGGAGCTGCAGGACCACAGGCTCCTGTCCCAGCCAGCCCTGCTCACCTTGGAGATCTCCTCCTGCAGCTCCTCCTCTGTCTGCTCTGCCTCTGAAAGGGGAACAGAGCCATCACCATCTGCCCTGGCAGCAGGACCCCTTCCCAGTCCCCTCAGACAGGCAGGGAAGGGGAAAAGCCAGATGGGATGGGGCCCTACCTGAGTAGTCCACTATGTGTGTGGGGACCTTCTCAGGGGTGACATCGGCTGGGATCGTGATCTCCTCCGCCCGGGGGGGCACCTGCAAAGCCAGCACAGCTGTCCAGCCGGCCGTGCCAGGTGACAGCCAGCCGGGAGCACGGGTGACAAGGGACTTCACACCCCAACGTGGGCACTGCCCAGCGCCCGCCCTGCCAGGGTGGGATGAGCTACGGATCATGGATGGCTTTTGGCCCACCGAGCTGCAGCAGCTCCCTGCACCCCACCCCTCACACAGCCCATGTCCCCGAGGTGGAACCTCCGTTTGTCCACCAGGCCCAGCCTCCCTCAGCCACAGCCACCCCTGCCCAGCCTGGCCTCCCTCAGCCAGGGCCTCGGGCTCCAGAGATAAGGCCTGGGCACTCCCTGGGCACTCCCTGGCTGTCTGGGCTCAGTGCTGAGCTGACTGTCTGGGCTGGGCTGGCAGCAGGGGATGGGCCACAGGGCTGGTCCCCCCAGGCCCCTGAGCTGATGTTTCCAAGCACAACATCATGCAGGGCACCAGCTGCTTGTAGGCAGTGGGAGAAGTCAGCTGATGGCACAGGGAAAATGTGCCCAGACTGATCCCATTTTCCCATCCCAGCTGTGCTGGGACAGCAAACCGCCCTGCTGGAGGCTCCGAGGGGAACGATGGATCTGCTGCTGGCAGCTGTCCTGGCTCAGAGCACCAAACTCAACTCCAGATGGGTACAGAGAGGTGGGGAATGTGGCTTGGCCCCTTATGAGGGCTCTGTACCAGTGCCAGGCTGGATTTGGGAGGAAGGCTGGGCCTGCTGTGTTGGTGGACACAACACAGAGGCCCCCAGCAGCAGCGAGCCGGGGCCTGGGAGGCACCAACACCCTCCTGAGGGCAGAGAGAGCCCCAAATCAGAGCACAAACAGGAAAACAGCACCTCAGTTGGAGCTCCATATGGTCCTCACCGACCTCACTTGAGCTTTAGTGGCGATTGCTGGTGATTCCCATGGCTATCACAGCCCAGAGCTGTGAGCACCCCCAGACACCCCGACCCCCGGCCACCGCACTGGGGACAGAGCTGTCTCACTCGGGGCGGTGTGTGTGTGTGTGTGTCCCCTCCCCGCTCACCTCTTCAGGAAACTCCTCGCCCACCAGAGCCATGATCAGGGACGTCTTCCCCACCTGGGCTAGGAAATAAAGGGAGGATGTTGACATTGGCACCGGCACGGCAGAGCCTGCGGGGGACAGCGGCAGTGGAGCCACGATCGGGGCCGGGGCTGGTAACTGTGACACCCGCGAGGCCCGGGACCACCGGCGGGCCCGGCCGCTCCCCCGGCCCTGCCGGTACTGGGGGGATCCCCTGTAACCTCGGCCTGCCCGGGACCCCCGTGCCCCCTCGGCCACCTCGAGCAGGAGAACCCGCCCCACCGGAGCTCCGGGACACCTCAGGACCCCACTCACCCTCCCTTCATAGGAGGATCCGATCCCCACCCGGCCCCTCAGGACCCCCCTCACCCTCCCTTCACAGGAGGATCCGATCCCCACCCGGCCCCTCAGGACCCCCCCTCACCCTCCCCGAGCAGGAGGATCCGCACGTCCCGTTTCATGGCGGCACCGCCGCCTCCCTGTCCCCCCCACTTCCGGCCGCACCACCGAGCGGCGGCACAGAGCGGCGGCGGGCACCACAGCGCCCCCTGGCGAGGGCAATACGCTGGGACTGCCAGGGTTCGTCTGTCAATGCTTTATTAACGAAAACAAAACATTTAACGACAACAAACGGCGAACAGGGCCGTGAAACACATCCTGGGGCCGGGCGGGGCCGGCCCGCCGCCGCCGGGCCCTGCAGCAGTGGGGGCGGTAGTTGAGGCCTGGTTGGGGCCGGAGCGGGGGCCTGTCCCGGGAGCCGGGGCGCGCCCCGCCGGGCTTTCCCCGCTGGAGAAGCGCCGCCGGTACAGGGCCCGCCTGGCTCAGCCGCCCGTCAGCTCCCACACGAGCACGGCGCTGTGCGAAGCTGTGAGGAGGCGGCGGCCAGAGGGCGCGAAGCGGCAGAGGTGGACGGTGTCGTCATGGCCGGCGTAGTCCTGCGGGTCCCCCGCCGGGCACGGCTGCAGCCGCAGGAGCCGCGCTGGGAGAGGAGGGTCAGGGCAGGCTGGGGGCTCGGACTGCTCCCGGCCACTTACAAACCCGCTCCCTGGAGCTTTTCCCTGCCAAGACCACCCTTCCCTGTCACACCTGGACCCTCTTCAGACTTGTCCCTGCCAGAAGCACCGTTCCTGGTCACCCCCCAGGCTCTCTCCCTGCTGCTGAGCTGGGAGTTGCTGAGCTGAGTGACACAGGACAGGCAGATCCAAGCCACTCCAGGCGCGAGGTGCCCTTGTCAGGAGCAGGGTTGTGACTGTCCCCTGCCATGGGAAAGTGTCTGCTGCCTCCTGGGCTGCAGCCCATAACCCCAGGAAGTCATTCCAGTGATGAATCCTGCCCCTGGGCAAGCAGGACTGAGCTCATGCATCTCATTTCTGACCTAGGAGTCTCACGGAGGTTTCTCCTTACCCTGGACTGTAGCTCCCAGGGTTTGAGGATATGGTGTGTGTGTGCATGTGTCTCATTTTATGGAACAAGGACCCTTGTTCCCCTCCTCACAGGAGAAGGGGAGATCCCTCCCCGTGGAGGGGCTTAGGCAGCCCCAGCACTCACCACAGAAGCCGAGGGCCATGAAGGGCGCGGCCGGGGACAGGCTGAGTGAGGTGGCAAAGGCTGGCAAGGAGACTCTCCTGACCACCTGCATCCAGCAAGAGAAACACCAACTCCTCACAAGGGGGAAGGGACAGCCCAGAGCTGTGCAGCGAGTCATTAGGAGGGTAATGGGAGGCTGAGGGTGCACAGGAAACCTGCCCCAGGCATCCAGGAGATGGCTCAGCACTGTGGAGCACGCCAGTGCTCCTGGAAGCAGGGACTGGCTGCCTGCATGGACACAGCCCGAGGCAGGGGCGGGGCTCTGCTGCTCCCACGGGAGTTTCCAAGATGACAAGCCCACCCCTGTGACAAGGGTTAACACAGGGCAGCACTGCCTCCCCCAGGCCCCGGGGCAGGGCACAGGTACCTGCTTCTTGCGCAGACTGTAGAACAAGGCTTCCTCCTGCGTCCCAAACCCCACATAGACCAGGGCACCTTGTTCCCAAGGGCAGAATGCAGCCAGGCTGGGAGGGAGGTTGAGACCCTGGTGAGGGAAACCAAAGGCAAGAGAAGTCTGGATTCTCCATCTTGACCCAATACAATGGGGGCAAAAGGAGAACACGGAGGAACTTCAGGGCTCTGAGTGTCTGAGCAGTGGGAAGTTAATGTGGTGGAGGCTGTTTCCTCCCTCTTGCATTCCCACTTCATGGAAAGCAAGGAGGACCCACACCCTGCCTTGAAAACCTGAAGCAAATTGTTTAGTGTCAGAAGAGCAGGAGACATGAAGGTCCAGCAGGTTGAATTTCTACTGAGATGTTGCTGCAGGGGCTTGAAGGTGGGATTGGGTTATGGATTGGTTTAACACAAGAAAATAGGGCCCAGAAGACAGATCTGGAGTAGTGGATGCAAGATTAATCCTTCTCACTCTGGGGAGAGCTGTGGGGGGTTTCCTTCCAGAGAAAATCCAACGTTTTTGAAAGAAAAAGAAGAAACATTGACAGAACCCAGCTGCTGTATGGAAGCTCCCTTCTGCCTGCCAGGGACCATGTCCACATCCTCTCCAACACAGATCCTTCCTCCCTTTATAGCAGGTGTCCTGCTGCCCAAACCTCGCCCTGGGTTGGAGCCAGAGGCTTCTGCCAAGCAGCACAGACACACAGGGCTGAGTACTTGGCTCTGTGAACTTGTCATGGTGCTCCTGGCTTGGAATATTCATGCTCCTCAGGAGTGTCAGAGTAAGCAGCACGCTCCTAATTAGCTCTCCCCCTCCTTCACACTGTGCTTACGGCTGCCTGTGCTCTGGTTTGCTGGCACAGGGGTGTCAGCTCTTTGCAGGTGCAGTTTTGGGCTCCTCATGCTTAAAAGTCAGTGCTTGGGACAGTTGTGTGTGGAAAGCAATTGTAGCAGTACCAAAGAAGGTTTGTTAACAAGATACTCCGTGAGCAGAACTAACAGAGATGACATTCCTAAGCACACTCTCTCTGTCAGAGCCCTGTGCATCCCTCCTCTATCTCTGCTGGCGCCAAGCCCCATGCCAGGAGCAGGCAGGGGCTGGAAGGAGCCAGGCTCACCTCGGGGTCGGCAGGAGCTGGGAAGCTGAGCCAGTCGAGGAGCTCACACTTGTTCTGGAGCCAGTCGGAGGCCCAGACGCTGACGCGGCGGTCCGAGCTCGTGGCCAGCCAGAGCTCACCCCCTTCCACCCCGAAGTCGTGGTACTAGGGAACACAAACACAACACTGGGACTCTGGAGGCACAGAGGCTGCAAAGGAAGGTGACACTAGAGAGTGGAGCAGGAGCTTGTGGGAACATGGGTCTTGTGTTTAGGGCATCAATGCCAGGATTAACCTGTTTGTGGCTGCCCGCTCTCTGGAAGTGTCCAAGGCCAGGTTGGACGGGGCTTGGAGCAACCTGGGACAGTGGAAGGTGACCCTATTCGTAGCGGGTGGTGGAAATGGATGATCTTTAAGGTCCCTTCCAACCTAAACCCTGGCCTGAACAATACAGTTCCCTTCCCTGGGACAATGTGTGGATCTGCACATCTCTCAGGGAAATTCTTTTCAATACCACGTGTCCCCTAACAACGTCCTTCACCTAGAACCAAGGAGGATCTCCTCGGTCTGAATTACCAGGGAACACAGCCTTACAAGCATGGATGATTGTACAGCCTGAGAACTTAGGGAAAATTATTCCCATTTCTGCTGCACAAAGGAAAAAAACTCTTTGTGAAGAGGAAGACAAAGGAGGTGCTAAAACAATCCCACTGGAGCACAAACAAGTCTTTCCAGCTCCTCAGAGGAATGGTACAGGGGGCCAGGCTGCTCAGGAGCCTTTTCTGGGGGGCACAGGGGCTGCAAGCTCACAGCCTGGGCTGCTCTCTGAGAGCCTGTGGCACAGCCCCACTTCACACCTGTGTGTCAACAGCTGCCACCAAAGGTCCCCCCACTGGCAGGCACAGGCTGCACCTGAATGCCTGCAGCTTTACTGCACTGGATATATCCCTGGAAAAACTGATCAGAAGTTACTGGAGGGGATGGGGGCCTGAAGAGGAAAAACAAGGGACAAGGAAGCAGACACTGACCACGCTGCTTCCCACAGCTGTGCAGTGACACACGAGGACTTGCTCCTGGGGTCTCACCTGCTTCCTGGTGCACTGGAGAACAGTGATGGGGGAGCCTTTGTGGTCAGCCAGGACATGGATAGTCATTCCAGTGCGAGGGCTGCTCACAGCCACCAGCCCATCCTTGCCCCCTGATAAGATCATTTCTCCTAAAATCAGACAAAAGAACGGGACACTTGGGAAGAATATCCAAGAGAAGAAAGGTCCAAGATCATGGGATATCGGTGTCCCACAACACTGTGAAAGGCTGGGAACATCCCAGTCCAGGGCTGGATGAGATGACACCCATTAAACCTCCACATTGAAGAAGAGCCATGGTAAATCATAAGCAGAAGGGCACAAAAGGGTTTGTTGTAACTAAACCCCTTTGTTATTCCATTGCCAATACACCTCCCATCTCCTATTTACCACATGCAGAGCCATCAAAGCTCACTGAGACAAGTTCTGTGGCTCTTCCTGGCCCCAGGGTTTTTGGCAGGTGGCCAGGACACAGAGCAGCTGGAGGTCAGGGTAACCCAGGCAGCACCAAGCTACATTCCCCGAGGCCACACGTCCCTGCTGTGACCCTGGGCAGTCTCACCGTCCGTGGAGTAGGTGATTGCTGTCAGTGCAGCACGGTGGGGCTGCATTTTCAGCTCCATCTCTGTCCTGGAAACACTGAACACACGGATGGTGCCATCACTGTATCCTGCCACCACGTGCTGGTTCTCAGCTCCCCACACCCCGACAGGACGAGGCTTCCAGGCCAGGCACTGGCAGCTCTGCAAAGGAACCAGAGATGACACAGTGGATACTTCCCTGTGCCCAGAGGAAGGGATTGATGTACCGCAAACACCTACCTGGTTGAGCACCTGGAACTGGACCACCAGCTCTGTGCTGCTCAGAGCCCAGATCCTCACGCTGCCATCCTCCCCACACGTGGCACAGTGAGTCTCGTCAGGACTGAAGCACACCTCGGTCACCTGCACCAGGAACAAAGAGGGCAACAGGGGCTCTACAGGTGCCACAGCCCAGAGCACATCAGCTCCTCTGCCCCTCTACCCACTCTTGGGAGATGTCAGATAAGATGGAACATAAAGGAAGGTGGGTGCTTTGGTTTTGGGCTTAAATTGTGGGCTGACAGGACAAGAGGAAACAGCTTCAAGTTGCACCAGGGAAGGTTTAGATTGGGTATTAGGGAGTATTTCTTCATTGAAAGGGTTGCAAAGCACTGGAAAAGGCTGCCCGGGGCAGTGGTGGAGTCACCATCCCCGGAGGTGCTCAAAAGATATGTGGATGTGACACCTCAAGACCTGGTTTAATGGTGAACATGGTGGTGGTGCTGGGTTGACAGCTGGACTTGATGATCTTAGAGGTCTTTTCCAGCCTTTAAAATTCTATGATTCTATGACAGCTGGGCTTGTCATGGAAAACAGGAAACCCAAACAGTTAATAAACCTAACCCCAAAGGGGTTAACAAACCTAACCCCAGAGGTAGGACCAGGCATTGTACTCCACAGGTCGATGTAAAATTCCTTCTCTTCTACCATTTGAACACTTTTTCCTGTAGCATAAAGATACCCCAAAGCACCACCAAAATTCAAAGCTGGCCCAGCCCCTCTGACCTTGCTCTTGTGGCCGCTGATGAGCCGGATGCTCGTGCTCTCCAGCCAGTTGATGTACCACAGGGTTCCTGCCGTGGTGCCCACAATGCCCATCTCGAGGGAGTCGTCAAAGGCTGCGCTGACGATCGTCCCATCCAGGGTGATCTCATGCTCCAACAGGACTGAGCTGGACCTGGAGGAAAGGAGGATGCGAGAAGGACTGGCTCAGATGTTGGAACAGCCATTCTGCCTCCTTTAAATGCAATTTCTTAGTGAGCCCAGTTCAATGAAGGGCCCCTGTCTATGGATCAGTGACTCCCATTGGACTGGGAGAGCTGGGGGAGTTCAGCCTGGAGAAGAGAAGGCTTTGGGGAAACCTTAGAGCTCCTTCCAGGGCCTAAAGGGCCTCCAGGAGAGCTGGAGAGGGACTTTGGACAAGAGTCTGGAGTGACAGGACAAGGGGGAATGGTTTCCCACTGCCAGAGGGCAGGGTTAGATGGGATATTGGGAAGGAATTGTTCCCTGTGAGGGTGGGGAGGCCCTGGCACAGGTTGCCCCGAGAAGCTGTGGCTGCCCCATCCCTGAAAGTGTCTAAGGCCTGGTTGGACGGGGCTTGGAGCAACCTGGGCTAGTGGAAGGTGTCCCTGCCCAGGGCAGGGGTTTGGAATGGGATGGTCTTGAAGGTTCCTTCTGACCCCAACCATTCCACGATTCTATGATTTGCACTGCAACCATCTTTTATAGGGAAGAAAGAAAATGAGGGATGCAATAATCTGAGAGAAGAAACAAAGGCAATGTATTTTCCTAATGTAATTCTCCTAAAGGAATTCCTACAAACCACTGACACAAATTTCTGGCATGATAAACTCCACCTACTTCCAGTATTAAGAGGGTTCAGCTACCTGTGGCAAAAATTCAGTCAAAAGATCCAGAGAGAAAGAATCAGCAGCCGCGGGATGGAGAGGAAAAGCTAAGGATGAAGATCACAGGAGCAGGGTGACATCTGTCTGTGAAGAGCCACCTCTCAGGCAGGTCCTGGGAGCTGCCAGGTGAGGGGCCACGACCGCCTACCTGGCATCGGGCCCTTTCAGCCTCAGCTCCTGCACGGTGCCCACTGCCCACAGGCGGATGCGCTTCGTGTTGCTGCCGCTCACCAGCCTGTTGTGCCGACACAGCAGCACACCTGGGAGGCACAGGGGGATGGGGGGCACCCGTGAACATCCACTGCTCTCAGCTGTCACCCCAAGCGTGCCCCTGAGGTTCTACGGCCAATACCCAGTGTTTTACAGACTAGGGGTCTGTAGGAGCTTTGGAACAGGGCAGTGGTGGAATCACTGTCCCTGGAAGTGTTCAAAAAGCATGTGGATGTGGTGTTTAGGGACATGGTTCAGTGGTGGACCTGGCAGTGCTGGGTTAATGATTGGACTCGATGATTTTAGAGACCTTTTCCAACCTTAAAGATTCTATGATATAACAAGGTGAACTCCCCAGGGAACCCAGGATCCCAAGGAAACCCAGGTCACAGATCCATTGCCACCCCACACATCTTGCATCTGACACAGCAAACTGGTTTTCTGAGAACAGCTGAAAGCAGAGCTGTGCAAGCTCACGGCTCTTCATTCCCAACACATTCCCTGACCTCCCTGACTCCAGCACCCACCAATCTCGCCCTCGTCAGCCTCCCACGTCATGAAGCAGCAATTGGTCTCAGTGTCCCACACACAGATCTGGCCTGAGTTGGTCCCACTGAAAAGGAGAGCGTTGGCACCATAACAGAGAGACGTGAGCTCCACCAGCCCCAGCACTTCTGGGGCAGGGGCCTGATGAACCTGACAGAGCACAAAAAACGGGGATGTCAAAGAAAATATGGTTCTTACCTACATCAGGAAAGAAACCCCTCCTCTTCCCCTCAATTCATGCAGTTAATGTCTCAAATACAACTAAAAGGCTCTCATGGACAGCCAAAGTCACATGAAATCCTCAGCTCTCACAGAGCTGTGGGGGCAGAGCCTCCATTGCCCTCACCAGGGGCTTGGAAAAGAAGTCAGAGATGCTAAAAATAAATTTTGAAATGTAAAATGGAGGCTTACCTTGAGGTTGACAGCAGCTCCCTGCTGCTCCAGCAGCCAAAACATCACAGCTCCTCTCCCCACACAGGCTAGGTCTTGGTGAGACACAGGGCTGAAAGCCACATCATGAACTGGCTCCGAGACACAAGTGGACAGGAGGAGCTGGTAAGTGTAGGTGCTCCACAAAGCAATGGTCTGGTCACTGTAGTCCCCTGAGGAGAACATAAAAAACAGGAGGAATTCTGCAGCCTCGAGATGCTCAAAAGAATCCACACTGCACACACACATCGGCTGTGTCACTTCCTCATCCAGCTCTTCAGTCACAACTGTCCCAAACACTGCTCCAGGCACAGACACAACTCCTCATGTGCTCAGCAAAAGCTGCATGACACAACAGATCCTCGACTGAATCAAAGTCAGACAGAACTGGCCCAACACTTCATGCTGGAGGTTGTAGCAGACCTGTCCTGGCAGCAGGGTGTGCGGCCGGTGGCTGGGATTGCAGCAGGCACAGCAACCTTTCTGCTGCTTCTACATCCTTAGGAGTCACTGCACACCCAAACAAACCCTCCAGTGACACTGGGCACTCAGGGCTAACCAAGTATTGAATAAGAAAGGGATGTCACCTTTGCCAAGGTCACAGGTGAGGTAGGAGCTGACCTTAGTGGAAGACACTGTAGCTGGGTGGGAGCAGAAGGCACTGGTCTTGGTGATGGCAAATTCCCCAGCTCCCAGACAGCTCTGGAGGACAGCACTCTCCTGCTGCCTTTCCTAGGCTCCACAAGCCCAGTGGAGACTTTCAGCTTTTCCCTTCCTGCAGCCCAGTCTGGAGCTGGAAGAGGAGGGCTCCTCTGCCCCGATGCTCCATGGAGAACACATAGCTCTCTTTCTCTCCAGCAAAGCCTGCTTTTTTTTTCCAAGGGCAGGCTCACCAGCCCCCAGCAAGCGTATTGCCTGCTCCACAGGTCCCCTCTAATGCAAAACAATTGCATGTTGTCCTTTAAATGTCCCCTGCCTAAACAAAACAGACAGCTTGAGTGTCCATCCTGTGCTGGCATGGCTGCCTGGCAGGAGGCTCACAGTTGGAAGCCTTGCTACTTCTATCCAATTCCACCTAAGCAGCAATAACAAGCCCAGAAGAAGGCTCTTCCCTTTGAGCAGTAAATATAGTAACCACAAACCATTCGCACAGGGTTTAAGAAGCACTAGTGAGTCAGGAGAGGAAAGTGCAGCTTTACCCACTGTCCCAAGGATACCACAAAACAGCTTCACACCCACAAGCCTCATACACATCTGGCAGGTATTTAGTGCTTCCAGCACCTTGCTCCTGTGAGCTGTCTGCTGCAAGGTGCACCCCTGCACCCACACCTGGTGTTACAGGTATGCTCACCTATGGTGACAAGGAATCTGTCATCCTGAGAGAATGCCATGGCTTGTACTTGTGTCTCGTGGTGCAAGAGCTCTGCCATGCAGGCCCCATCCGGGATGCTCCAGATGCAGATCTGACAGTGGGAGTCTCCATCCTTCCTCCCTGAGGCAGAGGCAAGAACCTAACAGAACAATGTATTGTCTCTGAGACCTCAGTAAGTAATTAGAGAATACTCATTAACGAGTCTTAGCAAGATTAGTCCCAATTTAAAGGGATGTGGGTGGCAGATGGAGAATTCTGTGAGAACAACCATTCAGTTGGTGGCAGGAGGGAATGGCAGCATCATCCAGAGGAAGGGAGCAGCCTTTACAGAATCACAAGGTCATCGAGTCCAACCTGTGCCCAATCCCCACCTTGTCCCCCAGCCCAGAGCACTGAGTGCCACATCCAGTCGTTCCTTGGACACCTCCAGGGGTGGGGACTCCACCACCTCCCTGGGCAGTTCCATCCAATGCCTGACCACCCTTTCCAGGAAGAAATTCCTCCTGACGTTCAACCTGACTCTCCCCTGGCACAGCTTGAGGCTGTTTCCTCTTGTCCTGTCCCTGTTCCCAGGGAGCAGAGCCCCCCAGCTCCCCTCTCCTGGCAGGGAGTTGAAGAGAGTGAGAAGGTCCCTGCTGAGCCTCCTTTTCTCCAGGCTGAGCTCCCCCAGCTCCCTCAGTCTTGCCTCATACGTCTGACACTCCAGCCTCTTTCACAGGTCTCTTCCCTTCTCTGGACACACTCCAGCCCCTCCCTGAGGTGAGGCACTGCCACGCTGAGCCAGCACAACAGATAACTACGCTCCAAAATGATTTCCACAGCCTCCAGGCAGCAGGAAGAACTGACAAAGGGGATTTTAGTCTGTGACATCCCTTTGGCCCAACGTGACAGGGATAAGCCCTGGCCCTGGGCAGCAGCAGGGCCTCGTACCTGGGCGTTGTGGCTGAGGGTGAGCGTGGAGATCTCCTCGGCATGGCCCAGCCAGTGGTTCTGGGACCCCGAGTGCAGGTCTTCAACCACGATGACGCAGCCACAGGAGTAGGCGAAGAAGCCTAGGACAGGAGGAGAGGGGATGTTTTCATGGAAAGGCTGCACATCCAGCCCCCACCACAACCTACATGGAAAATTCTGTGATTCATTAATACGTAAAAGCTGACTCTTCTCCACGGCTTGTCAGCGTCAGGTTGGGAGTGGGATTAGATCTCACTTCCCCTAACCTGAGCAAAGCAAAGCTGTTGGGCATCGCTCCAGCTGGAGAAAGAAGGCAGAATGGGTTTTGTGAGCTTTTCTCCTGCTCTCTCCAATCAACAACTGAAGCCCAAGTCTGCCCCACCAACTAACACTCACCAACAGCAAAGAGTTACTGGATTTTATCAACACAAAGAACCCCTGTGTTCAAGCCAAGATCCCAACAGCCAGAAGATCATAACTTTGTTCAGTACACACTCCTAGAATCATAACAGAATCCCAGAATGGTTTGGGTTGGAAGGGACCTTAAATCTCATCTCATTTCACCCCCTGCCACAGGCACGGAAACCTTCCACTATGCCAGGTTGCTCCAAACCCCATCCAACATGGCCTTGAACACTTCCTGGGACGGCGAGCCACAACCACTCTGGGTAACACATCCCACCCCCCCAGAGCATTCCCAGTGTACCTGTATCTGGGTTCCACACCATATTCCCTCTGCCATTTCCATTGTAGCCGACCACTGCTTTCAGCTTCAAGACCTCGCTGCCTGCTGGAGGAGACAGGAAACTCTGCAAGAAAAACAGACACTGGCTTAAAATAAACTCTTGAAGTATGGCCTGGGCAGGTGCATCAGCACCCATGTACGAAAAAGTGAGTGTGCAAACACACACACGTCCTCACACACACATCCCACAGATTCATACCAATCCTCACACAATTCCATAACTGATGGATACTGAAGGGCTCAATTCTATATCCAAAAGAGATACTGCCCCAGCACAGCCAGGCACAGATGCTTTCAGATGGGGCATAGAACAGGCTGGCAGCAAGTGCCCAGCCGAGGAGCAGCTGCTAATCCCACTGGGAAAGAGTTCCATGGGTTTTGCTGGCTTGGATGTGTAGATATTTCAATATGAAGAGAACTGGGGGAAAAAGTGCTGCCAGGTGGGAGGACAAAGGAGAGACCTGAGCAGGCAAGCTGGATGTAGTTCTTCTCCCAGCACTAACAGCAGAGCTTAGAGAAAGGCTGAGCTAAGTTTCTGTTTTATTCCTGCTGTGTTTGTTAACAGAGCAGGAGCTGTGCTGTGTCTCTCCTCACTACACTCTGTGGATCTGCCTTCTCCAGCCTGCTCTGCCAACGCAGCTGCTCACAAATATGATGAATCATTCCATTGCTCACTCATCTTTCACTCTCAATAGCACATGCCATTCCCATTCTTTTGAATAAAAATGTATGCAGATTCAGGGAACAGAAAACGAGTTGAGCACAACTCACTTTTAACTAGTCTGGAAAGAGCTGCATGTAGAGGAGAACTGGGAATCAATGTTAGGATTTCTCACTGAACATCAGCCCAGGGGCATATTTTCCAAACTGCCTTCAAGCAGAGAACAAAATGGAAACTATTTGGAAAACCTCAACCCCCAGATGCCCGTTCTTTACCAGATAACCAGCCCAGGCACAACTCTCACCTGGGGGTGCACCGATGCCTTGAAGCGAGGAGTGAAATGCCGGTAGGAATCCGGGCGGATGGAGCACTGGGACTTGGGAGTTTTGGTTCCCTTCCTGGCTTCTGCCATGCAAAGAAGAAAAAGGTACCTATGGGACACTGCTCCTGGGAGTGGTTTGGGAGCAGCACCCAGGCTGTGGCTTGCTGTCCATTCAGATGCTGTGCACAGTGCACACATGAGGCAAGAATCAGAATGCAGTGTCACACATAAAATATCCTGAGTTGGAAGGAACCCATAGGGATCATCAAATCCAACTCCTGGCCCTGCACAAACACCCCAACAATCCCATCATGTCCCAGACAGTGTTGTCCAAATGCTCCTTGAGCTGTCAGCCTTGGGGTTGTGCCCACTGCCCTGGGGAGCCTGTTAGTGCCAAAGCACCCTCTGGGGGAAGAACCTTTTCTTGACATCCAACCTGACCCTGCCCTGACACAGCTCCAGCCGTTCCCTACACTGCAAAAATCCTAAGGGCACCCATGCCACGTGCTGTGAAACCACAAGCCCCACAGCCCCAAAGAGGACTTCAAAGGAGCATTGGAGGCACAGTTTTATGGTGGAGCTTTTCCAACAGGTCCTGCCGGGAATGAGCACAGGCAGCTGCTGCTCCTGGCAGGTCGCCATGCTCTGCTGCAGCTCCAAGGCTGTGCTGCTATTAATAGAGACATTAGGAGCTTTAATTGCAGCTGGATTTAATGGAATGTGCCTCTTAGAGATGACACTGGCTCCAAGCTGAAGAGAGGCTTCTGGTGTGCCTAGAAGCAGCAGCAGGGAAAGAGCCAGGAAAACAAGCAGTTTTGGGGACCAGCATGAGCTTCCCTCAATACTGATTTCCCTCAGTAGGTCATGCCCAAGGAAAGAGCCCTGAGGAACATGCTGCTACCCTTCAGATCACAATTCAGAGTACGTCTCTGGGTCTCTTGGACCATATTAATGATGACATTCCTTCATTTTCTGGGATAGACCAAGCCGCCATGCAGGCCTGTGCACAAGGAAGGAGATAAACTCTGTACAAGCTGGGAATAACCCTGATTTACCATTTGTTGATTTTTCAGGAGACCTTGGGCTCTCCTGCCTCACTTTGGACCTCACAAGCTCCTTGTTCCTGTCTGACTCCACCAAAAAGACGGAGGCATCTTTGTCTCTGTTTGCCACCATCCTGCTGCTGCGTGGCAGACCTGCTTCCTCCTCTTCATCCAACTCAGAGAAAATACCTGAAGAGAAAAATCAGTGGGAAGATGGAGACATCCCTGTCCCGCAGGACCACTTCATGTGTGCTTGACCCTTTGATTTCTGTCCGTGTCATTCCCCTGCTCCGTGGAACAGTCCAGCAGACTGTTCCACGGAGCAGGGGAATGACACGGACAGAAATCAGTGGAGGGCAAAGCAGACAATTCCTACTGGGAATGGCCAACAGGGTGTTTACCACAACCCTCAGAGAAGCTGTGCCAGCAGCTCAGTGTGTGGAGGAGAGCAGAGGATAAAGGGGTGCTGAATCCCAGCACCTCTGGGCTTTTTCCAGCTTAGGGGAATGAACTGCAGATTGGTCTGTCAGTCTGCTGGAAGGGATAAAGGGCAGGGATGGCTCCAAGAATGCTGCTAAACTAGGCAAGGAGTTTTTCCCAAAACAAGGTTTCCCTTTCCTGCAAACAGTTCCTCTTACTTTGATACCCTGCTTGGTTGACAGAGCTGATATCCAAACACGGGGGTGAGGACAGCAATGGAAGAGGCACTGTCTGCCGAGGGGTCTCAGAGACATCCTTTGGCTTCTCAGAGCTGCCTTCTGGGAAAAGAAAAGGCTTTGTGTAACTTCCTTCACCTCTTAGCTCCTCTCATCCTCCTGGATTGATGGCAATGCCTCCAAGCTCATTTCTCCAGCTTCGTCCTACACAGGAGAAGCCATTTCTCTGTCTTTCAAGAGAGGGACAGAGAGAGAGATACACTGAGGGAGAAAGAAAACAGGGGAGATGGAGGCAGGAAAAGACAGAAGACAAAAGCTGAAAGACCTACCAGAAAATCCAGAGTGGATCTGCTCAGAACAATCCCACCTAAGCAGACTGAGAGGTGCTAATTAATTTGAGATTGTCCTTTGGGGCTAATTAGCTGCTTTGGCCCCCAATACCTGACTCCTTGAAGGAAGGAACTGAACTCCCCAGGCCCTACATTCTGGAAGGGCTGCCAACCTGCCAACCAGCACAACTCACCTGGTCCTGGCAGCAGAGCAGATGCAGGGGAACGAGCCCTGGAAAGGTGAGGAGGTTGGTGTCACACCAAGCAGGGATGGGGCTGGGGGGAAAGGGGGAGGCAGGGAAGGCAGTGCCCAACAGCTGCACTTACCTGGCTGGGGGTGACCTTGCTCCAACTTGAGCTAGGAAATCCCAGAGGAAGATGGCATCTCCAACACTGACAACGTGCTGTTGGTCCGGGGTGAAGGCGACCTGGCGCACGGGCTCCGAGTGGCCAATGTACACCTGGAGAAAAGCACACCTTGAACTTCCCCATCCCCACACCTGTCCTGGCAGCATGGGGTTGCTCCACTCTCTGCCCTGCATGGCCAGTGTCTACAGGCCTCAGCAGAAGATCCAGCAGGGGATCTACCACACCTACAGTGCTCACACCTACAGTTGATCAACCCTGAACACACTCATCTGGGAAAGGGAGCAAGAGCTGAAGAGTACACAGTCTTATGCTACCCTTGAAGTCCTGGGAGAGCCATTTTCTTCTCTGTGTTGTCCTGTCCCTAACACAGGGGTATCACCCACCTCTGTCCTTTGCAGAGGGTCTGGCTGCCCCAGCCTGTGCCCAGTGCCAGGCATTCTTACAATGTGGGAACGGGGCTGCATTTCTCTGCTGGGCAAACTGGGACTAGAGACACTGGGACAAGCGTCAGATGCCTTTTGCTGCTCTTTTCTCCAGGGATTCAGAAATGCATCACCAACCCCTTCCCTCCCTCTGTGGGTGGTACCTGGAAGTTGATATCGAAGCGCATCCGATAATCCCACACTTTGATAACCTTGTCACCAGCAGTGAGCAGGTACTGGCCATCCCTGCTCAGTGCCAAGGAAGAAAAGGTCAGCTTGTGCATGGGGGACACCTGAGGACAAGAAGAGACACCAGCAGTTTTAACTGAGTTAGTTCATACCCTTATTTACACTTCAGCAAGAGAACAGAGGTGTGACAGTATGGCAAACAAGGACAAGCTGAGGCTCATCCTGAGCCCAAGCACACCAGGATAACTGCAGGCTTCCCACTCATGTTTCTTTGAAGCCTGTGAGCTCCAGGATGAGCTTTTCTCTCATTTAACCTCCCACAGGGACATGAAATGCCCAAACCCCACATGAGAGCTCAGTGGATGAATTTCAGTGTCCTACCTCTCGCACCAGTCGTCCTGTTTTTGCATCAAGCACGAGGATTTTATTGGAAGAAGTGGATACCAGGAGCTCACCCTGAGGCACAGGACCAAAGCAGACCCTCACTGCAGAGTCCAAGACAGTGCTGTGCAAGTCAAGGATGCTGATGTCCACCCTCAGCAGCTGTGAAACAAGGAGCTATGAACAAACACTGCAGGAGCCTCAAGATTGCTCACATGCTCCTAACACAAGGCTACAGAACTCCCCAGACCCTTCCCATCTAATGAGGGGCTTCAGGTCCAGGCAATGCCCAGGAGAGCAGCTCACAGAGAGAAGTGGGAGCTGACAGTCTACACAGCACCTCTGCAAATTATCTTTGTAGAGGGGAACAAAGCCAGAGGAGAAGAAACCTTGACTTTGTTATTTCTAAGAATGGAAAACAAACCTCACTGTAAACTCCCTGCTCTGCAGGGAAGGCCCTCTCCAACAGTGCTGGTGCCCAATGCCCTGACCCATCTCACCTGATTCAGCCTATAGAATTTGCCCTCCCCAGCCTCCCCAGGAAGGAGGGGAGCCCCTGGTACCTCATCAAGAGAACAGGCCTCCATCACGGTCACCACGTACTTGGAGGGCCCCACAAAGGCCAGGAGGTGACTGTCCCCACTGACCACCAGTGCATCCCAACCGCTCCCAGCATCCCGGGCCACCACGTTTCCTGGGGAACACAGCATAAGGGAGAGTGAGGAGAGGAGCAAAGCCCACCCTCACTCTGATGCCACTGCTGGGCAGCAGCTGCAGCTTCTCCTCTGAACCAGCTTTGGATTAACGCTCTGGCCTGAGAAAGAAGCAACCTGTGTTGTAGATGCTGCAAAATTTATCTGCACACCCAAAGTGTGCAGTGGACACCTAAAACACAAGGTTTAGATGCACAACTTTGTTGCCTGACTGTGTGGTGTTTTCAAGGAGAGCGGAACAAAGTCAAGGGAATAAAACTGATTTTAGAGCTTATTTTTTAATGTTACACAGAGCTGTGAATGTGAGACCTGAGCTGCAGCCTGGTTGGCTGAACCCTGAGCAGAATAAGGTCAGTGCTGAATCCCACCACATTGATGTCAGTCCAGAGGGCACAGACCCAAAGGTCTAAAGATGGCTGAAATCACAGCAATTCTCTGTATTTCTTCCACTACTAAAATTCCACTGTCTGTCCTCAGAATGTGACCAGACAGCGACACAGCTTCAGAGCAGAGTCAACACATGAAGGTCCAGCTGCAGCACTGATCCCAAACTTGGGTGACTTTGGACAAACTCCCTGATCCTTCTGGGCCCCTGTTCCTTTTCCTGCACAATTTTTGGGGCAGGATCCTCCTCTTTATAAAATATTGCACTGTATAAAAAGCAGAGCTCCCTTTCCCTGCCCAAGCTTGTGCTGCCACAGCTCATTTCCAAAGTGTACATTAAATGTGACAGTATTTTTTCCAAACTGCGTGGCCCCTGCCTTGCCTCCAGCTCTCCACCAGCACAGAGCAGCTCTGCTGCAGGCAGGGTTAGGGCAAAAATCCACTTTAAACAAATTAAACTGCACATGCACAGAATGAAAAGAGTCAGGGCTTGGGCATGAATAAATCTCTGATTCCAGAACATTCATGAAATCATTACACCAAGCAGGCTGACAGGGTTTGAACCAGGACATGTAGGGAAGTGGCTTTTTCAATGGGTTTTGCTCACACAGAAGGTACAAACACAAATCACAGAATCATAAAATCACAGAATCATTAAGAATCATAGAATCATAGGTTGGCCTTGGTTGGAAAAGCCCTCTGAGATCATCGAGTCCAATTTCTCTGCCAGCACTGCCAAGACCACCACTAACCCACGTTCCCAGGTGCCGCATCCACATAGTTTTTAAATCCCTCCAGGGATGGGGACTCCCGTGCCAGGGTCTGACCACTCTTTCAGGGAAGAAATTTCCCAATATCCAATCTAAATCTCCCCTGGCACAACTTGAGGCTGTTTTCTCTTGTTCTGTCCCTTGTTCCCTGGAAGCAGAGCCCAACCCCCACCGGCTCCCCACTCCTGCCAGGGAGTTGCAGAGCCAGAAGGTCCCCCCTGAGCCTCCTTTTCTCCAGGCTGAGCCCCCCCAGCTCCCTCAGCTGCTCCAGCCCCTTCCCCAGCTCCATTGCCTTCCCTTGACACGCTCCAGCCCCCCAAGATCTTTCTTGTCACAAGGGCACCAGAACTGCCCCCAGTATTGGAGGTGGCTCAGCAATGCCCAGAACAGGGGGAAATGACACAGCTCAGGTTCATTGGGAAATCTCTCTCTGAGCAGACTTGAGTGTGGTTTGGCTTTGGTGTCTGTGATATTACAAGAAAGAAGAAAGGCAACACCCAATGCCAGAGTCTTACCCAGGACTCTCAGGACGTGGCTTTTCTGCGCCACACACTTGTACAGAGCCAGAGTGCCCTGCAAACAGGAGCTGAACATGAAATTGCCATCTGGAGAGAAGGTCAGCCCGGTGATTGCAGTGCGGTGCTGCCTGAAAGGCAGAAAACACGGATAAAGGGAGGAGAAAATCAGAGACAGAGGAAACAGTAGTGACATGGAGTGCAGTGTGAAGAACCCAGAACAAAATAATCAGGGACGGGGCAGGACTCCACCGTGCTCCCTGCAGCAGTCCAGGACAACCAACATTCCAACTTATTGGACAAATGAGCAGTGCTCCAGCCTGGATGGAACCTGCTCCCTTCTCTGCTTGGAGCATTCTCTGCTTTCTGCACCAAGGCTTGTAAGGGCTCCCTGTTCAGCTGCCCTCTAGGACAAGCTCTTTCCCACTGCTCTCCCCCAGGAAGTCACAAAGAAAGCCCTCATGGCCTTCACAGGTCAGGCTTTCACCACTCAGAGCCTCATCACAGCCTCTGCCCAAAAGCCACCCAGCTTTTGGGACCTGAGGGTTGTCAAGGTCCATGACCATCCCTGTGGCTCTCTTCCATCACCAGGACACCCAGTTAGACCCAGTGCAGTTCCCAATCCAAACGCTCACTTGTGCTCCAGCAGGAGATTGGTGGCGGCCAAGCTGAAGGTCCGCACTGTCCCACTGTCAAATCCACAGGCCAGGATCTTCCAGTTGGGGTGGAAAGCCACGGCACATGGGGCTTCCTCTGTGGCTGCAAAGTCATACAGCTGCAGGGAAGAGACACCACAGGCATGCAGCTGGATAAAGCTGGAGCTGCAGCTGGACCCAACAACTAAACAGCCTCAGACCTCCACCATGAGCATGCTGCTATTCCTGCCTGGACGGATACAAACCCCAGTGAAGTCCTGGGTTTTTGGGCATTTAGATAAAGCCCTTGGGTATTATGCTTTGTGCTAAAAAACACTATTCAAAAGATGGAGGAAAAGAAAATAATTTTGTTTTAACAGTACCTCAGAACTCCACTTTCAAAGGATTTCTTGCCCGTGGTACCCCCTTATGCTTCAAGGAGGACTTAAGGGCTCTTGAACTGTGGGGTTTTGATAATTAGACAAAACAGAGACAAGGGAGACAACAAATGTGAGACACCTCCTACCTCTTGTCTCACCTACCTGCTGCATGGAGATGAGGTCCCACACTCGGATGGTGCTGTCCTGAGACACTGTTGCTATCTGCTTCCGAATGCCCCCCACCGAGAATGCCAGCACAGCGCCCTTGTGCGAACGCATGAGGGTGTTGTAGTCCCGGGACTGGATATCCACATAGCCCAGACTCCCAGCAGCTGTGGTGCACAACACTTTGCGGCTGTCAGGGCTGATGCAGACAGAACTCACTGGAGCCTCGTGCTCTGGGGAAAGACACTGGAGTCAACAAATCCCCTGGGAAAGGAGCGGCAGCAGCTGGAATACAGCCACAAAGCCAGATTCCTGTTTGGGAAAGCAGTGATCACAGGAATGAGCAGCCCACAACCTGGAGACTGAACACTTGCAGTTGAGTTTAGTGACAGATTAGCCTCTGCCCTATCTAAAGGGCTCTGGCTCTGCAGTTAAGCTGTTTGTTTCAAAAAGAGTCAAGAACTACTCGACTTCTCCCAAAATTTTTCATGGACAGATGAGCCATGGGTTCAAGGCACAGAAATCAAGACGGAAGTCTGCTCTCTCCCAGCAGAACCTGCCTTTCTCCTGTGAGTTACAAGAATGAACATTAATAACTGCCACTGAAGACTTCCAAGCCAGTCAGCCTTGGAGAAAACACACATAAAACATGCCCTAGTCCATGAGAATTGCTGTAGGAGCTGTGGCAGTGGAGCTCTGGAATTGCAGCAGGTGTGGAGCTCAGAAGTGCCACTCCCAGCTCTACTCACCTGCCTCTAAGACAACGGCTGAGAAGTCCAGTGGCCACAGCCGCACGTAGCCATCCTCTGATCCCGTGGCACAGAAGGTCAAGGACATACTAATACTGTTTATAGCAATCCCAGGGCCTGAAAAAAAATGACACCTCCTCATAGAGATGGAACAAGAAAACTCAACCTGAGGGTTGCCCCATCCAAGAGATGAGGCCAGTGTTCCACCCACACCTACAGCTGGAGTCTCAGGAGCCAGGAATCCCATGCTGACTGACAGAACAGGCTGAAGGGTCTCAGGCAGCCCTTCTCAGGGCTAAAAACTTCCTTACCATCGTGAAACTTTTGCCAGACTCAGAAAATTCCTACCCCTTGTTAAACCCTACCATATTTTTGCCTCAAACAGGATCCCGTAGCAAGGGATGTCTCAGATAACTGACCTTCCATTCCCATGTCCCAGATCCTCTCTGCAGGAGAATACAGATCTACAGAAACTGGGATTTTTTGATTCATAGAATCATTAAGGTTGGAAAAGCTCATCGAGTCCAACCATTAACCCAGAACTGCCAAGGCCACCCCTAAACCATGTCCCCAAGGGCCACATCCACAGTGTTGAACACTTCCATGGATGGAATGGGGTGCTGTTTCAGAGCCTGAACACACTTTCAGTGAAGGAATTTTCCCCAATATCCAATCTAAATTCAGATTTAAAGGCCATTGGTCAGAGCCAGCACTCTGCTACCAGGAGGACACCAAGGACATTGTTTCATCTCCTCTTGGACCCTTTGTAGCCCATGAGGTGAGAACTGTAGTTACACAGCTCTCAAAGGGCATGTTCGTGATTAATTAGCTCAATTTGATACAGCAAACTATGCGCTATGTTTCAAAACATCAGAGCAATCCCACTTGAAAGTGAATTCTTCCTGCTGTTGAAGTTAATGGAAGAGCTGAAAGCTGGACTAACGTACAGCACCAAAGACTCTCCAAATGCTCCGCAAAGGCTGAATAATGAAAAAATCCCCAAATTCATCTTTTTCGTTCATCTGCTTAGTTCTTTTTCCATCTCTCCATTAAACCTCCCATCAGCAAATGAAGACCTTGTTTCATATTTCTAAAAGTGGTGTTTCTCTGAAAGTGCAATCAGCATTTAAAATGCTAAAATCTTTCTTAAAACGATACTTTGCTGCACTAAGGAAGATTATTTGCAGTCCTTAAGAGGCAAATAGCGATGATCTAATCAACCCAAAATAACCAGTAGCAGTAGGTAAAGAGCTGGTTGGTTTGAGCAGGGATGTGTTTGAGTTCATTTCTGACCCTGGTCATGGTCGAGGTGCCCCCTGGTTGATCTCCCCTCCCTCCCTACACGTGCTCCCACCTGAGCTGCTCCCTGCCTGCTCCTGCCTGTGTTCCCGGGGCTGTGCCGGCAGCAGCCGCCGTGCGCTCCGCACAGACATGTTCTTGTAATCCACCTCCAGCACGTGGCCGCTCTTGCTGCAGACAAAGCTGCAAAAAAAACAGGAGAGAGACTTGGTTTTAGTAAAAAATCAGCTTGGCTTACCTGTGGAAAGCAATGCTGGTTCACAGTACTATAACTGGTCAGCTAGGTGTCCAAGTGTTCCATGTGCTGCATCACACATCTCTAACCAAGTCAGAGCTTTCTATTTGATTGCCTGACCCTCTGGAACAGAGATCAGCAAGAGAGCCAAGAAGCTTGGCACAGACTCCAGAAAGGAGCCTGTCTCTGCCTTGATGGGACCATATGTGGTGGCAACAAAGGCCTGGCTCTGATGATTAAAATAAAACAACAACAAAGCATGTGTCTGGCTGTATGCAAGAAGACGTGTTCCACGCTCCTCCTGCTGCCACAGAAAGCTTCAGGTGAGGAGAAAATCACTAAATGTGGCAAAACATCACTATAGCAAGAGGAAAGAGCCATTTCTGGGGCTGTTCTGAAGCTGCCAAATCTCTTTTGGGAAGTGATGTGTGCTGAGGAGGGGAGAGGCTCTCCCAGCTCCAGGAGGCACCTGTATTTCGCAGGGAGAACCCCAGCAAAATTCTGTGGTCGTGCACAGGAGGGGAAGGAGGATGCTGAGCAGGGAGAGGCGCAGAGCTCCCTCCCAGCAGGTTCCCCGAGGATGGTGCCGGTGCTGGTGCCGGCCCCTTACAGCGCACGGTCCTCCGGCTCCTGCTCCGCCACGGGCCCCTCCTCGAAGGCCAGGTCGGTGAACTCCAGGGAATGGTACTCGCCCAGGTTGATGGGACATGAGCGCAGGGCCCCACTCCGCACTCGCCACAGCCTGATGTTGTCCCGGCCACACGACACCATCCTGTCCCGGGAGACATGGCGTGAGGAGCAGGGCAGGACTCCCCGAGCCCCTGGTGTCCCAAGCTCAGTGTCCCAAGGGCCACCTGACAGACCGAGAACAGGAATAGCAACCAGATGGCTGCAGCACCACAATTCCCCCTGCAGTCATGCCAGAATCATAAAATGGTTTGAGTTGGAAGGGAGCTTAAAGACCACCTAGTTGCCCATCCAGTCTATGGGCAGGGACACCCTCCACTAGCCCAGGTTGCTCCAAGCCCTGTCCAACCTGGCCTTGGACACTTCCAGGAATGGGGCAGCCACAGCTTCT
>JAWWLV010000035.1:1654468-1699617 GCA_035041135.1 Platyrinchus mystaceus
GACACTTCCAGGAATGGGGCAGCCACAGCTTCTCTGGGCAGCCTGTGCCAGGGTCTCACCACCCTCACCCTCCCCAATATCTAAGAATCAATGTTTCTGATTTATTTTCTTTGCACATACCTGGTATCATCAAAGAAAGCAATCTTCAAGGCCTGGATGTCCACATCTGTGTGGGCTTTGGCCAGCACTGCCACCCCTCCACCACGGGTTACCTGAGCAGTGTTCCACACCACCACCAACTGAAACACAAAAACATGATGGAAGAGCTGATCAAAACCTTGGCAGCGGAAGAGGTTTTCATCCAGCAGCTGCTCCAGAGCTGGGCATGAAGTATCAATAACAGAGCTGGAGCAGGGGAAATAAAACCTCTCACCCAGAGGGTTTAGGACAGTTCAACAGCTTTGCAAAGCTTCATGGCAATATCCCTGTCTGTGATCCATAATTATAGGGTTTAAATCCCAGGGCTGCCTGGCAACAGGACTCAGACTTGGAAAGAAAACCCACAGAGTGAGAACTCTGCCTGCTGGGATATAGGAGCTGTATCCGGGCTGAGGGAGTGGGAGGTAGCACATGACCACTACTCTGGCTGTCCCAGCCTCTGCTCTGTGTGCCCTCAGCGCCTGTCACCAGGGGCGAGAGTCAAACTCTCTCCCCAAAGGAAAGGGTCAAATGGCTGAAGAAATGCAGGTGGATGCTCTGCATTCCAGAACAGCATTAAAACCAAACCCAGGATCACCTCAGAGGCTAGGATGGGCTGAGGCATCACCATGGGAGAGGTACTCTCCTAGCACTCCCTGTTCTCCCACCCTGCTTTCACCCCATTGATCCCCCCTCCCCAGTTTCAGCTCACCAGCTCCCACCCAGATCAGAGAATGCTGCCACATGCTGAGAAAAACACAGAGCACTGTGGATTTTTTCCTGCAATTAGCAACGGCATAGCTAATTGCTGGCACTTGTCAGTAAGGGATCAGTGGATGAAAACACTTCCACTGACAAAACAAACACCCAGTCCCACGAAACAAGTTTATTTTTGACTGCTCCATGTGGGATCTGCGTCATCCCCCAGCTACATCGGTGGGCGGCAGCTCCAGCACCTGGCATCCCTTCCTGTGGAGATGCTCCGTGCTGAAAGATTAAACCACACATCTTGCCCTAAATGCTATGAAAATAAAGGGGTTTGGGGCTCCAGTCAGTGCTGAATTTCCCATTACAATTCCTATGTGCTCGCAAGGCTTCCAGCTTGAAATGCCACCCAAACATGTGTCCCTCAGAAGGGCTGCAGAGGTGGGAATGTGGCACATGAGCCAGCGGTGATCCCAGCAGAGTACAGGCACAGTCACATCACCCCGCTTGTGCTCCTGGCTGGGAACACACCATGAACACAACAGCCTCAACACAAAACCCCAGCAGGTCTCTCCTGCTGCTTCTGAAAGGATTTGTTTGCTTGTAGCTGAGGAGCGTGCGTGCAAACACCCACAGGCATCAGGCAGAGAGAAAGTATTTTCTAGGCAGCTAACGAAAAAGGGATCTCCCTCAAGAACATGTCTAGGAAAGCCCAGAGCAGAGGTTTGTCTGTAGAATAACTACACAGTCTGGGAGAACAGCCATCTCAGGGGAACCTCCCAAACCAAGTTTCAGCTCTCACCGTTTTGCCATGCCCGTCCCTCCCGACTCCGCACAGAACGGCTCCGCTGCGGGAAAAGCTGCAGGAAGAGGCACCTGGTGAAACACAGCTCCTTGTTCCCTGATTGTACCCCAGGGAGGATAAAAGGGGACAAGTTGTAGGGATGGGGAGACAGCAAGACCTGAGGGATAAGCTCAGGAGGGAGCTGGCAGCATATCCAGGCCAGCTGTCAACTGGCCTAGGTGATAAACACAGGCAGCTCTAATTCATCCCTGCACATGAGAATAGCACGGAAAAGCTGCCATACTGCAACACTTCACCCACCTGTACACACACCTGCACCCAGCTGAAACCCACCTGAGGGACCAGAGGGAGTGGACATAGGTTTTGAACACGGAGAGGCAGGTGCCTGTGCGGAAGTCCCAGAGGCGCCCCACGCTCCGGGGCCCAGTCTGCGCTGAGGCCAGCAAGGTGCTGCCCCCGTTGAAGGTCAGCGCTGACACCTGTGGGAAGCACCAGCTGAGAGGATACCAGGGGGACATCTGGTGTGCAAGGACAGCACTGCCATCGGCTTTGGCAGGTTACACTCACCTTATCTGTGTGGCCAAGGAAGAACCTCTGCTCGCCACTCCGGAGCTGCAGGGTCACGATGACGGCATGGCAGGGATACACCACTGCGGCGTTGTTCTGCGTCCACAGCGCCTGCAGCACCGAGACAGGAGGCACAGGGCTCCACAAGTGCCCCAGCTACTAGGCAGAGGTTTCTTTCCCATCCCTAAAATTGTTCAAGGCCAGGTTGGATGGGGCTTGGAGCAACTTGGTCTAGTGGAAGGTGTCCCTGCCCGTGGCCAGGGGTTGGAACTGAATGAGTTTTAAGATCCCTTCCCTACTATGTGAACAGGAGATCCGAGGAAAATGACCTTGTTGGCAGAGCCTTGAAATGGCTGAACCAAAACAATCCTTTCTTTACCCTAACACAGACCACAAACAAGGCCCAGTGCCCCACAGAAACAAGCCAAAACACAGCCCTTCCTTCCAAGCCTCCAACAAAGCACAGGAGTTTTAACGTGTTAAAAGGAAGCCAGGATATTTAGTGAAGGGAATGGAGCACAAGTCTGATACAAAGCAGCTGAGGGAGCTGCGGGGACTCAGGCTGGAGAAAAGGAGGCTCAGGGGGGACCTTCTTGCGCTCTGCAACTCCCTGACAAGAGGATGGAGCCAGGTGGGGGTCAGGCTCTGCTCCCAGGGAGCAAGTGACAGGGTGAGAGGAGATGGCCTCCAGCTGTGCCAGAAGAGGTTTAGATGGATACTGGGAAATTTCTTCACTAAAAGTGTTGTCCAGCCCTGGCACAGCTGTCCAGGGCAATGGTAGGGTCACCATCCCTGGAGGGACTTAGAAGATGTGTAGATGTGGCACTTGGGGACATGGGTTAGTGGTGGCCTTGGCAGTGCTGGGGCAACGGTCGGACTTGATGATCTTGGAGGGCTTTTCCATCCTATGATTCTATCTAAAAGGCCCCATAATTTCCAATTCACCATCATAACAGCAGAACATTTGTGCACGAACACTTGTCCCCATCTGCTTTGGGATCCTTTTCCACATCCAGCAATGCCACATTCAGCTGTATTTCACACCTCCTAAAAATCAACCCCCCAGTCACATGATAACAGATCCACTCCCCAAACCATCTGAGCTACTGACCCATTTGGTGCTGCAGCCTCCAAAGCCAATAATCGTTCTCAGCTTCAGGATGGGATCCGGTAAGAGCCTCTGGAAAAAAAAACAGCACCATCGTGCCCAGAGCTGCACTGAGGTCCTCCACATACAGGGCACCCCTGCCCCCAGTACTCATCTGTCTCCGAAAAACAGAGAGGCAGCTTTGGGTCTCTCCTGTCAGAGGGGACAACTTCAAAGTATTTAAAGTCCAGCCTGGCAGGCAGGAGGAGCTGGGGTTTCCCAGCTCTTCCACCCAGCCCTTCCCATGGGCAGGGACACCTTCCACTAGACCAGGTTGTTTCAAGCTCCAACCAACATGGTCTTGAACACTTCCAGGGCTGTTCTCTTATCCTGCAGGCTGAAACTTACTGGTGGGACAGCACACCTGGGCCAGAGCCCTTTCTGTGCACACTCTGGGCAGATGTAAACATGCTATTGGCTTAAGGTCAGTGTGTTTGAACACAGGGTTCCTCTTTCAAGGCAAGTAAGGTACTAACAGAAAAGAGAACTGCTAGCCAGAAAAAAAGAACACCTTTTGAACTCTGGAACTCCAGCCTGAACTTTGTGTTTCCTTTCATGCTTCTGGGCTCATAAGAATCAGAAATAAGCACTGCAAAACCACCTGGAGCTCCTCAGTGCTTCACCCACCTCCTCCGAGCCGGCAGGGACAGCTCGGGTGCTCCGTCCCCTCCTCTGATGAGCATAGACATGGATGGCTGATGGTGGCTGCCCAGTGTCCCCCACACTGTGCGGTCTCTGGTTCTCCTCTGGCGCCGGGTGCCCAGCAGGCACAGCTCTCGGGGCTGTCAGGTGAACGTCAGGGATGCTTTTTGGAATTACAGGAGACCGGCGTGGCACCTGAGAATGAGGAAAGCCTCAGACAGAGCTCAGTCCTCCTTCCGGCGCCCTCCACCCAGCGCAGAGACAGAGAGACCCCCATGTCTCTCCTGATGACTCTTCACAGTGATACAAACAAGGATGAAACAATGTGGAGGGAGCACAGCCCTGCATGCACCTGGCTTGGCCAGGTGTGATAACCAGCTGCTCTTCCTACACTCCCAGTGTTGTCCAGGCACAGTTCATCTCCTCCAGATAGAAAATCAGAGCCCCAGAAAATATTCAGCCCTGAACAGGAAGAGCTGTCCTCTCTTCACTGAGCAGAGGAGGTCTAAAGCACCCAGTCAGCCAGCATAGCCCATCCCAGTACATCCCAGGTCACAGAACCACAGAATACCCTGAGTGGGAAGGGATCCACAAGGAGCATCCAGTCCATCCTGCACAGGCACCCCGACAGTCCCACCCTGTCCCTGACAGCATTGTCCAAACACTCCTTGAGCTCTGGCAGCCTTGGGGCCGTGACCACTGCCCTGGGGAGCCTGTTCAGTGCCCAACCACCCTCTGGGGAAAGAACCTTTTCCTGAGATCCAACCTGACCCTGCCCTGACAGAGCTTCAGCCATTCCCTTGGGTCCTGTCACTGCTCACAGGGAGCGGAGATCTTAGCTGCCCTTCCACCCATCACCACACTGGTAAGCCAGTCTGGACACCAGCTCCCATATCAGCACCACCGGGAAGGGGCAAACTAGGAAGAGGACAGCTGCCTGCAGTCCCAGCAATCCCAACTCCATGCACTGCTCTGCTCCTCAAGGGCACCAATCACATTCCTTAGTCTCCAGACCTCATTTCCTATCAATAATTTGAAGACAGAACTATCTGTGGTCACCACACCATGCCATATCAGCTGCCAACGACAACAAGCATCTTGAAGACACAGATGTGGAGGAAAACTCCATGGGAAGCAGAAAGGAAGGAGCTGCAGCCTCCTCCATGGTGCACTCACAGCTTTGGGACTGGTTATGTGATGGATGAGGGACAGGCGGTCACACACTGCCCTGGTGAGCGTCACCGGCGGGGGCAGCTGGTGGACAGGCTCCTCCGAGACACCGTCACCTGCGGGATGCGAGCAGCAGGTCAGGCTCCAAAGAGAACCCAGGGCACACAGCTGGGGTGGCACAGCCTTGGCTGCTGCCCCCAGCATTCCCACCTGCCGCAGGACTGGGACAGCTCCTCTGGATGGAGTCGTACGGCAGCTTCGGCCCCTCGGATGGGAACCTGAGCAGCATCAGAGGAAGGCACCATGTAATTAGGACCGTAACTGTATTGGCACCTGGGAATATCACTTGCCAACTCAGGACTGGCACAAAGACCTCTTCGGTCTTCTATAAGATTCCTTCTTTTATCTCATCCTCCCCCAAATACAGGGATACCAAAGGCAAGATGGTACTAGAGGACAGAAGTGTTAACAACACCTAAATGCTGAGTGGACCAAAATGCCAACTTGGGCCCAGGGTTCACCTGGCTCTGTCACTCCTCAAGTGGCATTACCCATCCTGTCTTCCCCCAGGGAGTGGGAAGATCTGGGAGCTGTGGTGGGATGGGGAGCAGCCATACCTGATGTAGTCGTAGAGGTCATGCCACTTCTCTCCCTTGGGCACAGGGAATGCCATTTCCCTTGGCATGGGAGTGATCCCGCGGCAGGCCAGGTCGGTGTGCCGGGCCTCAGAGAAGGTCACACCTGGCAGCAGAGGGACAGACAGACACTGAGCTCTCCAGGCCTGTGGAGTGGCTGAAATCACATTCCCTGTGGGACATGGGCACAAACCCCTTCCCCTTCCCTCTTTGAGAACACCTGAGAAACAAAGGTTCCAAGCCTGAGGAACAAACTAACACACCTTTGCACAGGTGGATTCCCGAAACTCTAAACCTCCCAAGAAGAGCCCAGAGCACAAACACCTGGATTCAAGTTATAAACCCCCAGGCCCAAGATTCACTTAGTTTCTGTTAATTGATTCAGCAGTTTAACATGATTTGTGTTAAGACTCATTTCCCATTTTCTTCTTTTCTTCGAGTATTTGTAAACACAGGAAATTTTTCGAGATATAATAAGTTTCAGGAATCTCAAAGCAGCCTCTGTAACTTCCTTCCCACTGATGCTTTCCATCAGGCCAGGCAGTTCAGGCAGAATTCCAGCACAAAAAAAGAAAGGGAGAAACAAAGGGTTTGACCAAAGTATCTCTGCCACACCAAGAAAGTGGATAAAAAAAGCTGGTTGGAAGATTTTTGACACAAAAAAAAAAGCGCAGGCTCTTCCAGCAGATAAAAGCACAGGTCTTGGAGAAGCAAGGTGTGGTGACACCTTTCTTTCTTTGTTTCTTTCCCCCTGAAAAAAATTCTAACCTTAGAAAAATATTTAACTTTGCTCTTTTTGTTCACTTTACAGCTGAAAAATGAGATGATACTTTCCTCCAGAGGTTGGGAGACTATATTCCATTCCAGATTGCCTTCCAGTGCCTAAAGGGGCTTCAGGAGAGCTGGAGCGGGACTTTGGACAAGGTCAGAGAATGACAGGACAAGAGGGAATGGCTTCCCACTGTCAGAGGGCAGGGTTAGATGGGATATTGGGAAGGAATTCTTGACTCTGAGGGTGGTGAGGCCCTGGCACAGGTTGCCCAGAGAAGCTGTGGCTGCCCCATCCCTAGAAGTGTCCAAGGCCAGGTTGGATGGGGCTTGGAGCAACCTGGTCTAGTGGAAGGTGTCCCTGCCCATGTGGAAACTTAACATCATAGCAAGTATTTTGCCCTTCCTGTCCATATCACAGAGCAACAGCAGCCCAGTGCTCTGCCAGGGCTGCAATCTCAGCTTTGAACCCCCAAGGATTTTCCCCCAGGCCGGGCTGGAGTCACAGGAGAAACCCGAGGGCACGGCAAGGTCTTGGCTCCTCACCTGGGTCAAACACCAAGTCGCTGGTGCAGAGGTTCTTCACGAGCAGGTTGGAGCAGAGCTTGACAGCCCTGAGGTGCCTGTACCGGCGGTTGAGGTACAGGGAGAGGATGGAAGGCAGGTCCAGCACCAGGCACGTCCAGCGCACGTCAGCAGGGGCTGCTCCGGAGACACCTGGGAAGGAGAGTGGCAGGTGGGAATAGGGACGGTGCGAAAAGACACTACAGACACGGATGCTGGACCTTGCAGGACAGGAGACAGGAGATTCACACAGTTCAGTAAAAAGTATTTACCAGGCAAGATTCCCACCAGGCCTGTGCCAAGTGGGAGATGGGAAAATAGGCCTTGCAGCTTAGAGGTGGGGAAGGACAGGGAGTCCCATCATCCTCATAGGCTCATGCCTGGCCTGACACTGCACCCCACTGCTTGGGAGAGCAAGGATGGCTGACAGCCCTCCCAGGAGCTACAGTTCCAAGCTTCTGGATGTGGAAGAGCTCCTTCTCAGGCCCACAACTCTTACAGAATCCTGGAATGGTCTGGGTTGGGAGGGACTTCTGAAGACCATCTTGTTCCAATCCCCTGCCATGGGCAGGGACACCTTCCACTAGAGCAGGTTGCTCCAAGCCCCATCCAACCTGGCCTTGGACACTTGCAGGGATGGGGCAGCCACAGCTTCTCTTCACCCTCCCCAAAGACATCAAGCCAACTTCTGAACTCGATTTATTTTCTAACAATTTATTTTGGTGGTGATGTGCCAGCCCAGCCCCAACCACACAGCTCCTCACCACGCCGGGACACAGAGTCACACGCTGAGTCCTTGGCTGCTCCATAGACGAAGGGGAACTGCAGCCAGGTGGCTGTGGATTTGAACTCCTTGAAGAGGTTGGAGAAGGAGATGCGAACCACCTGGTTGTCCTGGGAAGAGACACACGTACACAGTACACAGAGCTTTAGTCACCCTGGTGGCTTCGGCAGGGAAGTGCTGCACATGGCTGTGTCCCCTGTCCCCAGCAGAGATGACAGGACAGAAACCAACTCCAGCCCGGGGAAACCCACCAGCAGCAACAAAGACCAGCCAAGTTCTTCATCCCCCAAGTCCACCACTGCCACCCCCAGTCCTTCAATCAGGCACAATGCTAACGAAGGTGGTTTAATGAGTCCATGTACCTCGGTGGTGACATCCAGGTGGACAAGGAAGTGCTTCCGGGGCAGGGGCCTGAAGAGCAGGTAGAGGTAGCGCCCCGTGAGCCCCAGTGACTGTGTCCCAGCCCGGGGCAGCTGCAGGTAACTGCTGGCAGGGTTGGAGCCCCGGATCCGGTAGACTGTTCCCTTCAGCCTCGTGTCCTTGTGAAACCAAGGAAAGGGGTGATGGGGGGGTCAGCGCTGCCCACCCTTGGCCAGTGCCCCCACCCCATGGTGCCCCCATTACCGTGAGGGCAGCCACGTCCCCTTCCTTGGCAGAACGCTTCCACTCCTCCACACGGAAGTGCTTGAAGATATTCAGGTAGGGACGCTGCCAGGCTGCTGGTACCGGCACCGGGATCGGTGAAGGGACAGAACCCACATCTGGATGCCCCCTGTTACCCCTTGGAATCTGATGTCCCAAGGTCCCCTGTCCTGGTGGCACCCCATTATCAGGGTGTCCTGAGTCATCTCAGTTCCTGGTACCTCTACGCCCCGAGTCTTTCCAGCCCCGACGACCCCCCCACCCCAGTGCCATCTCTGTGCCCCAAGCATGGTGATTAACCCCGTACTCCAAGCACTCCCACCCCAGTGACACCCCTGATATCTCCGGGCCTCGAGCCTCCCCATGCCGAGCCCCTCAGCCCCGGTGGCACCCGCACTATCTCCGTGTCCAGAGCCCCCAATGCCCTGAGTCCCTCAGGCCCAGTGACACTCCAGTATCTCCGTGTCCAGAGCCCCCCAGGTCCAGTGTTGCCCCTGCGCCCGGTGACATCTCCATTACTCCCGTACTCCGAGTCCTCCGTGCCCAGTGACGGTGCCACGACTGCCCCGGCCCCAGTGATGACCCCGTTACCTCCGTGCTCTGAGAGCTCCCCCCGTCCCCAGAGTCCCCGCCACCCCAGCACCAGTGACGCCCCGGGTGCCGCCGTGCTCCCGACTCTCAGTGTCCCCAGAGCCCACCTCCCCCTCCCGTGACACCCCTGTTACCCCCGTGCTCCGAATTCTCCGGAGATCCCCCAGCCCCGCTGGCGCTGCCGGTGCCCCCCCATCCCCAGTGATGCCTCCGGTCCCCTCATGCTCCCCCATGCCCGATGACGCCGCCGGTGCCCCGTGTCCCCCCGTCCCCCATGACACCCTTTTACCCCCGTGCTTCCCCCCAGCCCCGGTGACTCCCCATCCCTGGTGACACTCCATGCCGCCCCCGACCCCCGGTGACACCCCCACAACCCCCCGTGTTCCCCCTCCCCGTTCCCCCAAACCTGCCGCCATGGCGCGCGCCGCCGGCTCAACCGTCCCGCGCGGACGCAGCCAATCGGCGGCGCGCTACTGCCCGCCACGTGACCCGTGACCCGCCCCCCCAGCCCCGCCCCTCGCCGGGGTCGTGACACGATGGCGACAGAGGCGGGAGGAGCGCTCGGTGCGCAGACACGTTTATGTGTCCGGCCGCTCAGAACGCCGGGTCGCCGAAGCCGAAGCGGCGCTGGGCGGCGCGGATCTCCCTCAGCAGCGCGTCGTTCCGCAGGCCCAGCTGCGGGGAAGGGGGAGGGCGGTCAGGGCCGGGCTCCACCGACCCTCGGGGCCCCCGGCAAACAAACGGCTGTTCGGTGGCTCAGCCCAGCCCAGACACAAACCTTGACGGTGTATTTGTAGCACTGCTCTGCCTCCAGCTCCCGCCTGCCCTGCGACAGCGACAGAGCCGCCAGGGAGGAAATCGTAGGACCGTTTAGGCAGGAAACGATCTTTAAGACCATCAAATCCAACCACTCCCCAGCACTGCGAAGGCCACCACTAACCCATGTCCTCAAGTGCCACGTCCACATGGCTTTTAAATCCCTCCAGGGATGGTGAACCCACCACAGCCCTGGACAGTGCCAGGGCCCGACCACCCTTTCAGGGAGGAAATTTCCCCCATATCCAATCTAGACTTCCACACGTGAGGCCATTTCCTCTGGTCCTGTCCCTTGTTCCCTGGGAGCAGAGCCTGACCCCCACCTGGCTCCACTCTCCTGTCGTGAGGGGCCCAGAAATGCCCCCAGGACTGGAGGTGCCTCGGCAGTGCCCCTTCCCCAGGAAACTGACAAGATCTCAGTTAAGGGACATTTGTAAGAAGCTCAGCAGGGACAACATGCTCCAGGGATGACAAGAAGCAAGGAAGGGCTCTGCCTTTGCCATCTGAACACTTTGCTTTCCCCAAGCACCGCCCCCAGACTTTTTACCACTGAGCTCTACACCATAAGCTTCTGTTTTGTGAGCAGATGCCAATAAACCCCTGAAAACCCCCCTCCCCATCGGACCGGCACTCACTCGCAGACAGATGAGGGCGAGATATCCCCACACTTCAGCGTTGGTGTTATTTAGGGCATTGGCTTCAGAGAGAGCATCTTCTGCTTCCACCAGCTCTCCCAGCTTGAGGGAGACAAGGAGAGGCATGGACAAAAGGCAAAGAGCAGGCAGAAGGGGCTTCAGAAGTGACCAGCCATTGGTCTAACAGCAGAAGAAATCAGTGCATCAAAAGGTCCTAGCAGGGTTCCCCTGATAGGGACGCAGGGAAAGGATGTAGGACAGGGACAAGCAGTTATCCTCAGTGCCAGCATCCAGCTCTCCAGTCTGGAGCACAAACTCCCCACTGCTGACCCCCATGGGATCACACACTATTTTCAAATCAGCCTCCAGCTGGTAAGGACAGCAGCACAAACACCTTCACCTCCAGGAACTGAGTGATCCAGCTCCACGAGGAAACATGGCTGTGCTCCCTCTCCCTATTCCTGCTGTGCCACAGGTCCAGGCAGGTAGGGGTTGCTGGTGCCCGGTGGGCTGCACCTCCCTGGCCCAATTCCACAGCCTCCCAGGAATTGCACATTTGGCCAAGGGGGAAACAGAAGTTCAAGTTCCTTCCCTGGTTGCTTCCCTTGGCCAAACTCCCTTGGAGGAACCTGGTGAGGTGTCCCTTGGGGAAATACCATGCTGCTGGTGACTGGATGTCCTTGGCAGCCCCTCAGATGTGCTGGATTCCTTTGAGAAAGCACAGAGATTCCTCCCTACTGACAATCCCACTCAGTTCCTTGGTGGTGACATGCAGGTCATGTGCAGGCAGGCAGTGGCAGCAGAGCCCAGATTGCTTGCCATGACACCCTGGGGAAGGAGGTTCTGTCTGGAGCTGGGATGAGGGGGAAGGCTGGCTGCTTGCAGAGCAGGTGCTGAGGAGCGACACAGCCCATCTGAGCAGCCTGGGTGCCACGCTAGGACTGTGACAGTGCACAGGACATGATGGCCTGGGGAGCCATGGGTCACAGGCAGCCAAGCTTTACTTAAATCAAGGGGATCACGCAAAAGCCAGCCCTGTGTCCCATACCATGGCACTGATTAAAGCACAGATGACATGAAGGCAGTTGCACTTACCCTGTAGCAGGCAATCCCCACCCCCAGCCATGTGAGACAGGATGCAGAGTTGTCACAGGCGAGCAGGTAGATCTGCTTGGCCCGGCCATACTGCCAGGGGAGAGAGAGCCATGCTTCTGCATCAGCACATCACTCCACAGGCAGCCCCCCTCCTCAGGGATTTGCCAAACACCCCATCTCCAGTGGGACTCAGACACCCACTCTCCCCATAGCTGCTGGGGGAGCAACTGGCTTTGTGATAAGTTCCCCTGCACCACTCCTGCTGGCTCCTCACCTCTTTCTCTTCCAGGTAGATGGAGCCCAGGCGCAGGTAGACGAAGTGCATATCCACAGCATCCTCCACAAAACTGACCACTCGCTCGTAGCACTCCTTTGCCTGGCCACAGTCCCCCTTCAGGTAGCACAGGTGTCCTTTCTGAGCCCAGACATTTGGGTTCTGTGCACACAAAACCAGGAGTGAGACATGGATGGAAGACAGGAAGGAGAAACACCTGGGAGGAAGGCTGGGACACCTGTAAGCAGCAGAAAGGAGGAGCTGAGCGGTATTTAATGATATTATCACAACAGCCCCCTGCAGCGCTGCAGGCTTTCCAGGGGAGAGAGGGAAAGGACCTAGAGGTGCCAGTTGGCAGCAGCTGAACACCAGCCCAGGTGTGCAAGAAGGTCAATGGCATCTGGGCTGTACCAGCAGGAGCAGAGCAGTGAGTTCCCCCTGTGCTGGCACTGCTGGGGCACCTCCAGTCCTGGAGGCAGTCTGGGCCCCTCACAACAAGACAGATATTGAGGGGCTGGAACGTGTCCAGGGAAGGGAGCTGGGGCTGGAGCAGCAGGAGCGGCTGAGGAAGCTGGGAGGGCTCAGCCTGGAGAAAAAGGAGGCTCGGGGGGACCTTCTGGCTCTGCAACTCCCTGACAGGAGAGGGGAGTTGGGGGGGTCAGGCTCTGCTCGCAGGGAACAAGGGACAAGACCAGAGGAAACGGTCTCAAATTGCACCAGATGTTTACATTGGATATTGGGAAAATCTCTTCACTGAAAGGGCTGTCCAGCCCTGGCACAGCTGCCCAGGGCAGTGGTGGAGTCCCCATCACTGCAGGGATTTAAAAGCCATGTGGGTGTGCCACTTGGGGACATGGTTTAGTTGTGAACATGGCAGTGCTGGGGGAATGGTTGGTCTCAATGATCTTAGAGGGCTTTTCCAACCTAAACAATTCCATGATTCTATGATAGGGCAGGTTTTGCATACAGAGTTGAAGTCAGTGGGCTGCCTGCAGGACAGCAGCCATGGGATCCCCCCTCCAGCTTCCCGCCCAGTGTTCTGGCCTGCACAAGGCTCCCAGGTACAGTCAGCAGTCACACAGCATTTCGAGGTGTCACCTTCCTCCCTCCTTCTGTTGAACCTGCCTCCCCAGAGCCACCTTCCCTCTCTGCTGAATAGCAACCTTGTTTCTCACAAAACAGAGCCTGGGTCATGCACCAAGAGAAATGAGATCAGAATATACCCATTCAAAGGGAAAAGAAAGGCAGATACAGCAGAGGGAAAGGCAGAGACAGGCTCAGAAATGTCTGTGCAAGAGGGGACAGGAGGCCAGGGATGAGTAGGATAACAGGGACGGCAGTGCTGCAGCCACAGCCCGGTGTGACTGCCCTCCCTGCTGAAACTGTTGTGGACTAACATTGAATTGTAAAGTGGAAATGAGGCTCTGGGTTCACACACACACCCCACACGTGGCATTACCGTGCAGTCAATCCGAACGGCCTCGTGCAGACACTCCTCACATCTGGGGAGATCTTCCTGCAGCAGGTACGTCCAGGCCAGTGCCAGGTAATACCCACAGCTGGGGCCTCCCTGGGGGCTCAGCAGCTCGTGGGCCAGTGCCTTGTGAACAAACTGGGGAGGAAGGGCACAGGTGGTGGTTAGGGGAGCAGGGAAACCACAGGCACAGCAGAAGGACAGGGCAGGGGGGCTGACAGACAACCTGTTTGACTTCCATGAACAGAAAACACATAGGAGATTTTTTTTTCCCCCTCCTTTGAATGCTGGTCTAATGAAAGGCGTCCGTGGTCTAGTGGAAGGTGTCCCTGCCCATAGCAGGGGATTGGAATGAGATGAACCTTAATGTCCCTTCCAACCCAAACCATTCCTGATTACTTCTAGTTCTGTTTTGCTTTAAGCAACTCATTCTGCCATGTAGAATTTAGGCAGGCAGCATAACATGACAATCAGAGAGACCCCAGAGATAACTGTATGGGACAGAGACATTCCACAGGTGAACAAAAATTACTCTGACACACACAAGGGTCTGAATCAAAGGGGTTCTGGCATCCAGGAAACATCACAATAATGGATCCTGCCTCTGAATGTACCGAGAAGAGCACACTGCACCATTTCTGAGCTGGCTGTTCCCTCTGCAGCAGGCAGTGCTGGGCTGAGGCCCCCTGAGGACCTCATCTGCTCAAAATGGCTGTGTCTACAACCAGCATTTTAGGCTGAATACTCTGCCTAGCCACAGTTTTGCATCTCTGGGCAGTGGTGGCTTTGCTCCCTCTTGTGCTCAGCATCTGGAGTAGCCACAGCTCATTCCCTGAGCCCAGGAAACAGGGCTGGCTGGAGCTGCCACCAGCTTTTTGGAAATAAACCAGCCTCCCTTCCCACTCCTCCACTCCCTGTTGAGCTGACCTGGACAGCATTGACTTTCATCAGGAATTCCACTGCCTTCATGAAGATTGTGCAGGGAGGTTGGTGAGTTCCTGAACCAAGGGATGGTGCTGCAAGAAGACATGTCTCTGTCAGTTCCAAAGTGGGGGTTTTATTTCTGGAGGCAGAGCAGGGCCTGAGATCCTGGTGGGGACAGAGGAATCCCAGTAACATGGTGTAAAACCCAGGAGGTGGCAGGGGAGGCTGAAGCAGAAATTAACTCAGCATTTCTTTCTGAAGGGCTTAAGTTTTGTATGAGATCTAAAAAAGAAGTCATGTTCTTGACCCACTGATTTTCCAGTCCAAACTCAGAGGAAAAGATGGGAATTTATGAATGATGCTTGTCAAAAACAACTTCAGTGAGGGTCCTGCCTCCCCAGACCAACCCAACCAGGGGCCCTGAGGCACCTGGCACTGCCATGTCCAGCATCCACACCACAGGACCAGAGGAGATCCATAGGGACACTTTAAGAGCAGGCATCCCAGAAGAGAGACATTCCAACAGCAGAGTAAGGCCACTGGGTGCACGACATGAGAAAAAGAGCTGCATTCAGGCTGTCCATCCTGAGATGTGCTGCTCTGGAAATTGGGATGAACCTGCTTTGCCTGGAGATTCCCTGGCCTTGGCATTGTGACATCCACAGCTCCTTGCTCCCACATTACTGCCCACTGACCCCACAAGGCCATCTCCCAGCACTGGGCTCTTCCTTGCACACCAGCTCCCCATTCCCTGACCTTGCAGGGCTGTCTCTGGTGCCGTAGCCTCTTCCTTGGATGCCACACAGGCCAGGGCAGGCTCCACCACCTCGGAAAGTTTGTTAGAGCCATCTGGAATCCCCTCTGGAATGAAACCACCAACAGCCATTATGTGGAAAGGGTTTGCCATAAACTGTCCAGCTGGGAGCATGATTCCACAAGAAATGGGGAAGAGAGAAAATATAAAACATTTATCAGATTTTCAAAGGTGGGGAGAAATTTCTTCGCAGGAGGCAATACCTGGGGCTGGGGTTTTGAGTACAAGGTTACCATGTGAAGCCAGAAACAGGTAAAAATGAGGCAGGATGAGAGGAAATGGCCTCAAGTTGTGCCAGGGGAGGTTTATGTTGGACATTAGGGAAAATTTCTTCACTAAAAGGATGGTCAGGCCCTGGCACAGGTGCCCAGGGCAGTGGTAGAGTCACCATCCCTGGAAGTGCTCAAAAGACATGTGGATGTGGCACTTAGGAACATGGTTTAGTGGTGAACATGGTGGTGCTCTGTTAACAGTTGGACTTGATGATCTTGGAGGTCCTTTCCAACCTTAGTGATTCCATGAGTCTATGAATATCCCCTCCTTCATAATCAGAAGGGACCAAAAACCACACATGACATGAGCCTGCCAGCCTGAGGCACTGTGCATGGAGTGGTGACAACGTTAAAAACAAAGCCAGCCAGCATTTCCTGCAGCCTGGCCAAACACTTGGGACTCAGGTCAGACAGTCTCAGCTCAGGCTGGACTCAGCAAGGCTCCAGAGGAAGCCTTGAGTTCAGGGTCACTGCCCAGCAGCTGTTTTGCCCTTTGAATTGGTGAGGCAGAGCTTTTCGAGCTGTGTTGGGAACTCACAGCAACAGCTTTCATGGAATTCTGTTCCAGCTCACAGTCCACATCTTCTTCCTTTGCCCTTTGTATTCCTCCTCTTAGAAATTCCCCTCCTTCCACCATTTACCACATCCCACACAGCTTCAAGCCCCTCTTTGCTGGTGCCAGGGCACCTCCTGGGTTTGCCCAGCATTACCTGGCAAGAATTCCTCTGGGTCTGTGCTGGGAAAAATGCCCTTTTTCCCTTCTCCTCCCTCAGCAGCCTCGGGGATTCTTCTCTCCTCGCTGAGCTGTGCTTGCAGGAGCTTCTTGGCCTCACGGAAGTTCCTTTCTGCCTGAACATTATTATTCTGCAGCTCATAAAACAAACCTGTGGGAGGCAGACAGAGCAGCATAAGCAGACACCTGACCCTTAGCAAAATCTTTGCCTTGGCTCTCAGATTGGAGCAGGGAGAAAAGGACTGGGGGCAGGACAAATGCTTGGCTCTATGGGAACACCTGGAGGAGCAGGTGGGCTTGGCTTTGTACCTGAAAGGGTCCAGGCTACGATGCTGGATGGCTCCAAGCAGCAGGCATCCTCAAAGAAAACCTCTGCATCTTCATAGTGCTGCAGCACGACAGCCCCAATCCCACAGAGCAGCAAGCTGGGGCAAGGGGGGCAGGTCAGCCTTGCAGGCCTCAGGTAGTGGTGTAGGGGACACCCCCCACCTTCCCACCAACCCACTGGGAGCGCTCAGCACCTTTGGATGTGCTGGAGGTCCACAGAAAGAGCCTGCTGGAAGCATTCCTGGGCTTTGGTGGTGTCCTCGTGCAGGAGGCAGAAGGCTCCATAGTCCAGCCAGGACTGGATGTTGCGCTGGTCCTGAGCTATCCTCTAGGCAACAGAGATCAGGGCTTTCTTGACCACCCCAGCCCAGTTTAGCAGGAATCAAGCTTTTGCCTATCACAACTGAGGGTGTCCCTTAACTGGGATTGTGCTGGGAGCCCACTTCCTCTAAGCTTCCTCCACCTAACACGTACCCTCCGGCTCCAGCTGACCCCCTCCAAGGGCCCATGTCCCCAGTACTGACCCAGCAAGCCTTTTGGACCAGCTTATCCCATTTCCCCTGGCCTTGAGGCTGGAGTCACAGAATCACAGAATATGCCAAGTTGGAAGGGACCCATGAGGATCATCGATTCCAACTCTTGGCCCTGCACAGGACCATCCGCAAGAGTCACACCACGTGCCCAAGAATATTGTCCCAAGCTCTGTCAAGCTTCAAGAATGGACAATACTCATATATATGAGTCCTTAGCGACCTGGCCAGGGATAGTCACACATCCTGCAGAGAGCAGCATCTCCCTGGAAAATCCCTCCCGTTTCAGTCTGAGTATCCTGGTCACATTCAGCTCCTTCATCCCTACACCACAGTCCAGGCTGGCTGAGCTGTCACCAGCAGCCCCACACTGCTGCCAGCACAGACACAGGGGACATGGGCAGGAAAGGACAGGGGCTCCTTTACCTGCTGGTGGTACAGAGAGGCCAGTTTGTAGTCCTTGTTGGCTTCAGCTTCGCGAGCAAAGAGCCAGAGCTGCTCCTGGGTCGTGCGGGATGGAGGGGCAGGAGAAGCACCTTCCTCAGAGAGGAGCTGGCAGGGAGCAAGACAGTGTTACTGGGGAGGGGAAGAATGGTTCATGTGATTCCAGTCCAGCACTGCACCAGTACAGACCAGTACGGCTGGGGCTGGACACCAGGGAAAGGCAAGCTGTCTCAGCTGCTCTTTGTGGTGGGACACATTCCTGTCATTCTGAGGTACCTCTGCCACACAGGAACAAGGCAATATCCATTTTTACAAGGGCATGGAGAGGCATGACAAGGGGGAATGGCTTCCCACTGCCAGAGGGCAGGGTTAGATGGGATATTGGGAAGAGATTCTTCCCCACGAGGGTGGTGAGGCCCTGGCACAGGTTGCCCCGAGAAGCTGTGGCTGCCCCATCCCTGGAAGTGTCCAAGGCCAGGTTGGATGGGGTTTGGAACAACCTAGTCTAGTGGACGGTGTCCCTGCCAATGGCAGGGGGTAGAACAAGCTTTAAGGTCCCTTCCAACCCAAACTATGCCATGTTTCTATGATTATTTACAGCATTCCCTAGATCAAGGTGATGTCAAACTTCTGTGATGCCACTCACTAGTGGCTCATGCTGGAGGTCTGTGCTCTGCCTAGGTGAGTGGCAAGAGGCACAAACCCAGCCACCCTCACAATTTGCCAGCTACAGCAGCTTTACAAGTGGCATCTCACACATATGCCACTCTCAGGATTTTGTAGCAGCAGGATGCAGATGCACTGGATCCTGCCTTGAGTGTGGCTTAGGGCCCATGTGTGATAACTGCAGAAATGGAAACATAAGCCTGCTTCTGTCTTGAAGGCAAAAGTCCTTCACCTGCCCTGGATTCACAGTGAAGTCATGGCCCAAGTGCCCCAGGTTTCTCCTTACCTGGTTCAGGGCAACGTGCATCTGTTCCACGAGGTACACGTAGAGCTCACTGAGGAATGCCTGGAGCTGCTCCTGGGTCTCAAATGCTGTGGTCTTCAGGTATTTCTCCCTCACAATCTTCACCACCGGATACTGTGGAGATATGGGACTGTTGGACAATGAAGGTCCTCCCTGTGCCCCCCACCAGCTCCATTATCAGAAAGAACCAGAACACACTGATTTTGCCTGAAGCTCCAACTTAGTTCTGAGGAATAAATCCAGCCCAGCACTGTTAAAAGTAAAAAAAAAAGCAAGCAGGGGGAATTCCTTCCGCACCTCCCAGAACTCTGGTGCCCCTTTAGGGACAGCATGCGGAAGGCTCATCCCCTTGGCACAGAGACGAGGTCTCTGGTCAGAGCATAGCCAGGGCTGAGTAGCTGAGAGAGGGGAACTCCCTTTTCCTGCCAGGGCAGACTGTGGGTGTGTGATATCAGCTTTGCCTTTGTCAGGTTATGAGCATGGGGCAAATGGATGTCACCATCTCCCATTCATAAGGAGTGTTCTCCAGGTATGGGACCAAAGCAGCTTGGTGCCTGCTCCACTAGAGGTGAATCCTGTCCCCCCCAACACCTGTTGCAACAACCCTGTGTGGCAAGAGGGAATTCTGGAGCACCACATTATCCTGAGTTACCACCATGGAGCAGCACCTCCTCACTGAGAAACTGTCAGGACAGAACAAGTAGCAAAGCAAAAAGCACAAATGAGCCTTTACCTTTAGCTGTTCCTTAAAAGCAAAATATTTCCCAGAGGTATTGAGCTCATAGTTGAGCTGACGCTTCTGTTCCTCCAGGGTTTGGTGGTCTATTGCTCCCTGCTCAGGCAGGTGCTTCCCAAAGAGCTCGTGGTATTCACTCAGGATGGCATTGGCAACGCTCGTTACACGTTTGTGATAATCTTCCACCACCTAGGAAATAAATTAATTCATTCCACAAGTCACTTATGCAATCAGCCTTGATATGTATTTGATTTGGCACAGCCCACGCCTCCCATTAACTCCACCTGACTCAATTAGTCTGTCACACATCCTTTCCTGTCCACACCTGAGGGCTGAGAAAATATCTACAGGTAAACAGAAAAGAGCTCCTTCCTGCAAGATTTTTTATTAAGAACCCAGCATTTCAGTCACTGCTGTCTCTTCTATAGCAATATAATTGTCTGTGAGCCTTTAAACACAGGAGTCAGCCTTCTTCAGCAGAGCCTGTAATCTCCATAATCTTGGTCCTCAGGAATTCTGGGTGACCTGAGAGTGGTCAGGGCTGATTCATGTTTGTCAGAGTCTGATGGAGTACATGGGCTAATCAGAGAAAGAAACTGTTGGCACTGCCCAAGGTAAACATTAGCCTTTGGTAGCCTCTTTTCCCAGCATCCCATTTCCTTCCAAACATCCCCTCACTGCTGCCTTCCCTCCCTTTGCTCCATCTCTTCCCTTCGTATGGGCTGTGTACACGAGTGATGTACCCCAGGAATGATTTCCCAAGGCACACTATTGTGGAGATAACACAGCCAGAAGTTTTCTTTTCTTGGTATTTCATGGAACTGTAGAATCACAGAATATCCTGAGCTGGAAGGGACCCACAAGGATCATCCAGTCCAACCTCTGACCCTGCACAGACACCCCAACAATCCCACCCTGTCCCTCAGAGCATTGTCCAAACACTTCTCAAGCTCTGGCAGCCTTGGGGCTGTGACCACTGCCCTGGGAAGTCTGTTCAGTGCCCAACCACCTTCTGGGGAAAGAACTTTTTCCTGAGATCCAACCTGACCCTGCCCTGACACAGCTCCAGCTGTTCCCTGGATCCTGTCACTGCTCACAGGGAGCAGAGATCAGAGCTGCCCCTCCACTGCCCCTTGTGAGGAAGCTGCAGACCCCAATGATGTCTGACCTCAGTCTCCACTTCTCCAGCTGAACGCACCAAGTGACCTCATCCACTCCTTATATGGCTCTATTCCCCTCTAGACCCCCTTCACCATCTGTGTGGCCTTGCACAATCATCTTCTTCAAACCTCATGTTGGTGCAGGGTTGAGAATGAAGACTCTCCTGTGTGAGAGGAATGAGGGCAGGATGGGTGGCGGACGGGTGGCAGAGTGGTGGCAAGGTCACACACTCTTGCACATACCTTCTTGGCTCCTTCAGTCTGGGCAGGCAGTGCAGGGCGAGAAGGAATCATCTCCTTGATCCTGTTAATGAGAGCACAGAAGAGATCAGCCAGATACACTGCCAGGGAAGTTGGCTTGTTGTGGGCACAGGCAGCGTGTAGTGTGAGGGTTCCAACTTGCCATCGTGTCCCTGAGACACCTCACAGGGACCTGGTAGGAAAACTGGAGTCAGACCAAGACTGAACTGTCAAGGCCAGATCCCTACAGTTGATGCTTGTAGCTCATCACAGCAGGGTTAACATTTATTACTGGCAATCAGAAACACTCTCTTGGAACAGCAGATCTGTAACTCAGAGTTTCTGCTCTGCCAGAACAGCTGTGAGGAAGGAACCAACCTGAGGAAAGCTCTGGAAAATTTGATCACTGTACAGCCCAAGTCACCCGATCCATCAGTTCCCAACATCACCCTTGGTCACACATTGACACCCAGACACAGCAGACCTTAGACCACCTACCCCCAGACACCACACCAACCCTGTCTGGGCCACTACTGGAGTTACATTAGTTACATTACACCTTTCATTAGGATTACCATAATTTTTACTAAGATTTTATCAAGGTGAGGGTGACTGAGCACTGGCACAGGAGTGTCTGTGGAGTCTCCCTCCCTGGAGATATCCAAAAGCCATCTGGACATGACCCTGACTAACCTGCTCTGGAGGACACTGCTTAAGCAGGGAGGTCAGACTAGGTGACCTCCAGTGGTCCCTTCCAACATGAACCATTGTGGGATTAAAATCCTTGGTGGCAAAACAGCCTTAATTCATGGAGATTTTATCAACATTTCCTGCTTACTGGATATGAGAATACTCTCAGTCCTTGCAATCCAATAAGCCAAGGTGCCACACGCCTTATTCAGCTGCACACAGCAGGTGAATGAGGAGTTAACCCTGAATTCACATCCATTGCAGTAGAAATGGTATAAAAAAAGGCCAGGAAAGGTCTAAGGGGGATTCACCTTCCTCAACCTGTTTCTCCTGGAAGACAGTAGGCAGCACAGAGGACAACACACATACTCTCCCTTCAAAGAATGGCTGATACTTCTGTTTGAGAGAGACATAGATCTGCAGTTGTTATACTTTATTCATTCGCTGCATTTTCTCTTGTTTTACTCAATAAATGAGATATGCTGGTCCTTTCCTAACCCATAACACAGCAGGGCTACCACTGGACAGGAAGGAACTGCCTCAAATCAGACAGTGGAAGACTCAAAGTAGCAGAGATGAAAGAGCAGCAGAACAACATGAAAACTAACATAAAAGCCAAGAATTGGGTAAAACATTGTGAGAAAACTTCTCAAACGGTAAAAATGAGAGAATGTTCTGGTGATGTTACAGCAGCACTACCCAGGATAGTCCATGCTGGTGGCTGGGACTCACCAAGCTGCTGAACATCACAGGCAAAAGGCAAGCACACAGGGATTAGTGGGAAACAAAGCCCAGACAGGAACACAGACACTGTTGTGCTGCTCTGCTGTCTCTTGTTTTGAGAGGAACGGCAGGGAGATGCCAGCTGGGATGAACAAGTGTTTTCCCAACACACCAGATGCCACCTCTGAAGCAGTTTGGCCAAATCCTCCCCCTGATTCCCATGGGCCTTTGTCTCATGCCCTGGGTTGGTCCTTGCAGAGCATTCCGGGGGGAGCTCTCTGTACAACCCTCTTCCTACCCTGCAGGAATGAGCTGTCAGCCCCAGAGCCACAGCCCCTCCTCACGCACCGGCGGGTGAGCTCCTCTCGCAGCCGCTTTGGGACCAAGGCCTTGTCCAGCTTTATCTCCAACACCAGGAACGTTCCTGCCTCATTGTATTGCTGTGAAGATAAACATTGCTCTCACTGTTGTGCTGTCTGGAGCCATCCTGGCACAATGAAATACTGAGCATACAGCTACAGATCTCCAAACTGCAGAGATACAGCTTGTTTTATAACTCGCCCTCAGAATGAGTTATAGCAGCAAAATTCAGCTCAAGACATCAGGTTAGGAAAAAGGAGAGAGCCCAGATAATCAATCTGCCTGCAGAATGAATATGCATTCAGAGGAAGAAGCCAAAATATGAAGGAACCCTTTTGATTACATGCCTGATAATTTACAGAGATCTTCTGGCCCAATGCTTGTCTGATCTCCAGCTGGACATCACTGGAAGAACTCTGGGGCAACATCTATGTGAAACATTCCTTGTTCAACTCACTCTTAAGGTATTTAATTGTGTGGAAGGTGTGAGACACCAGCACAGTGATGCTCTAGCACCTCCTTCTCTTTGGAGAAACATAATTACCTGTCCATCAACGCTGCGACTTGTATTTTCAGGTCCTCCAGTGCCATCTGACAACTGGATTTTGGATGGGCTTTGTAACTATTCAGAAAAGGAAAAGATGTCTCGTTTCAGCCTCCATAGATCTCATATCTTTGCAAGTTCAGGGTGTGAGATGGTACCTTTGTTCAGTGCTAAGATTTCAGGTTAGGAGAGACCTCCTTGGGGCCTGCAGGTTTCTCACAAGGGAAAGACAGCACTGACCCCTGCTCTCTGTGACATGACCTGAGGGAACGGCTGGAGTTGTGTCAGGGCAGGGTCAGGTTGGATCTCAGGAAAAGGTTCTTCTCCCACAGGGTGGTTGGGCACTGAACAGGCTCCCCAGGGCAGTGGGCACAGCACCAAGGCTGCCAGAGCACAAGGACAGATTGGACAGAGTGGGATTGTTGGGGTGTCCTGTGCAGGAGTTGGACGCAATGATCCCTTCCAACAGAGGAGATTCTGTGATTCTATGACAGTATCTCTTAGCTGGCTGAGGCAACACAGTTCCATCCCTGGTTCCTGCATCCACCCTTGGTTCCTGCATGCCCCAACTACCCCTGAAATACTCCTGCATACCCCAACCATCCCTGGAAGCAGAGCAATCACAGTGCAGTGTGCCTCCCAAGAGCTTACCGTTCTGTTGGAATCTTTGTCTTCCTTCTGAGTCTTACTGGGAAGAGGTCTGGAAAGGGGAGGGGTCCCCAGCCCTTCCTTGAGCAGACTGAGATGCGACCTGAGTTCCCAGAAAATACTGTCCTGACTTTTGGTCTGAAAAAGAGAGGGAACAGAAGGAATCAAGGGACAAAGTAGGCTTCCTCAGCCCTTTGCCTTAACATCTCACATCACAAAACACATCATCAGGGTCTTAAATGCATTAAGAAGCTTTGCAACCTCATTCTCCTTCCTTAGAATTCAGCTGCCAATGCTCCAGGTGAGCCCTGATCCCATGTAGCTGGGAAGCCTCAGGCTGGACGATGAGACTCAGTAGGGTCTTTCCATCTTCTCTCAAGGTTTGTGTTTTCACTGAGGACTGGCCCTTGATCCTTTCCTCAGCTATGTGATAGACATGCTGAAACCCAGCTCCATGATCCTGACCCACTGGCCACAACTCCTGGCTGGATCCTAGACCTGACTCATGGCTATGGACTTACCTGGTGATGTAGATAGAGGAATCTGGCCACCCTCACCACATCTGCTTTGCAAACTTTTGGGTGCCCCCACCCGCCTGGCAGTAACTCTCAGCTCTCAGCTCACCCAGCGTGGAGCAGTTTCCCCAACACACACCAGGGAATTGCAAGAAACAGGTTTGTCAGACTCTGTGTTTACACAGCGTTTGACCGCCTAGACAGGCTGTTCCCCCCATCAGGGTTATAGGAATTGGGCTTGCAAGAATTATGGGAATCCTGAGGAGGGGATGGAGCAGCTGTATGGAGACTACCTAGACCACGAGGCAGCCAAAAGCATCCAAAACACCAGGGAATGAGAAGGACTTCACTTGTGACAGATGCCACAGGACAAGCAGCACCACACAGCCAAGATGCTGTTATTCATCAAAGGGAAGCAGAGCCCAGCCAACAGCTGTGTGCCCAGCCCTGCTCTACAGCAGCCAGTGGGAGCAGGGAGACAGCAGAAGGGCTGGAATTCACCCGCCTCCTGTGCCTGGACCGCAGCACCACAGGGAATGTGGGTGGTAAAACCAGGCTGTGCATCTGCCCTCCTGAAACAAGCTCAGGTCTGTTCCAGGAGGGTGGGAAAATGGAGATGTAATTGTCACTCTTAGTAACAGAGAGAGAGAAATGCAAAGAAAAATAAACCTTGGTGAGCTAGAGCTGAAAGAGCTCCAGTGACAACTTTTTTGGTGGTTGCCTGGGGTAACGCAATCCTTTTAAAGCCACTGTTTGCTCTTCCCAGCAACACAGTTCATTTGCCTAGACTGGGGAGAGAGGAGCATTCTTACAGCTCTCAGCTGATGGCAGAGGGGGGAGTGGAGTGAGATTCAAAGCCTCTCTAAGCCCCCAGAAATTCCCTGCCTTGGAGAAATCTACACCTAAGAGCTTTTATCACTGTTTTTCTCCATCACCAGAAGAGCAGTGAAGGTTCAGATCCAGTTTCAAGTACCTCACTGCTCATGCTCCTTGCACCCAAACACCCCAGTGCCCACACTGCCTGCTCCCAAAATGCCTCCCTGCTCACGCTGTCTGCTCCCAAAACACCCCCCTGCCCACGCTGCCTGCTCCCAAACACCCCCCTGCCCACACTGTCCACTCCCAACCTCTCTGTGCAAACCCAGCTGCAGAGCTGGAGCTCTGGCTGCCTGGCTGCTCTCACCTTCTCCAACACCTCACTGTCTTGGTAGCTAAAGACACGGAAAGCTCCTCGGATCATCTTCACACCAGGGCACAGCAAAGGCAGCATGTTGACATATGCCACACCGTGGAAGGAAATCTGTGTTTCATCTCCCTGGAAACACAGAGCAAGGGACTGAGATACTGAACAGACTGTTATTCACCTCAGGGAAACAGGGTCGCTGATCCCATTAAGAAGAGGCCACACAGCAAACTGAAGCACCTTATGAGCCAGTGGCTCTCTGTCACTGGCACACAGCCGAGACAACCTGCATGAATACACTGGAGTCATTCCATATGTAGAATATTAATTTCATCCCAATCCCTGTGGGGCAGCTTTTCTCTCTAACTCCTGCACTCTGCCATTCCTCAGGACGGTCTTGTTGAGATACAGCTGCAAAATTAGCAGCTGTATGGTTAGAAATCCTACCCTTTGCATTTTAGGCTGGACAGAAACCAGGTGGCTGCAAAATCTTGGCACTGGTGAGTGCTGAAAGGAATTTACACCAATTTTTATGACTTTACCATGGAACAGATTAGAAGCTCTCACACTACCAGCTGCCAGGAACAAAACCATTAGCTAAGGGGCTGTTCCTCTGTTAAATCACCCTGGTTTAGGTGCAAAATCATAACTTACCTAGGGCCCAAGAAAGAAGGCATGAACTTCAAGATGTTCCAAAATGCCACTGGCCAAAGATAAGCTCAGTGAATTACATTAATTCTCTTCAAGGCCAGGCTGGACTGGCCTCTGAGCAGCCTGGTCTAGTGGAAGGTGTCCCTGCCCATGGTAAGGTGTTGGAATGAGATGGGCTTTGAGGTTCCTTCCAAGCCAAACCATTCTGGAATTCTGGGATTCTAAAAAGCACCCTTCCCTTGACCTCTTTCCACTCAGCTGCCACAGACCACCACCAGTGAGAGCTCTGTATGCTACAGGAAAAAAACATGACCCTTTGTCTATTTCACAGCTCTACAAAGGGGATTTTTTACAAAGCCTCCTGCTCTCTGACTTGCTTTGGCCGGTTCAAGGCTGGTTTTGGTATCGCAAATGCATCAGAAGGAAAATGCAGACCCCTCCCCACTGTTACCTTGTCGACTTTGCTGGCTTTGCCTTTGCTGGGTGGGGCCGTGGACAGCCTGCAGAGCTCCACAGGCCAGAACCGACACTCCGCAATGCGCTTCTGCAGCCTGGACACAAAGCAGGGATCAGAAGATGCACAAACCAAGCTGGAGAGCTCCACCACCCTCCTTTCTGCCCCAGCAGCCCCTCTTGGGTTTGCTCCAACCCAGTCCCACAGCAAACACCCTCAGGCCAGAGGAACACGTGTGCTTTGGGGCAGCTGGGGATATTTTCCCCTCCACCCACTGCTGGTTTCATTTACGGCACAACCAGCTGTAAAACAACTGAGAGAGTGACACACTCGGTTTTCTCTCTCCCCTGGTTACTTCAGAAATAAAACAAGCAAGAATGAGCGTGATTAACTTTGGTGTAAATCCTGAATTGCGCAGAGCAAGCAGACCCTGAGCTCCCATTCAATGTGGCTGGTGACTCCGAAACTAAGAAACATGTAGGGAAAAGAATTTTAAAAATCAAATGAGATAGAAGGGAATATTTCCACTCAAGGAGTAATTTGGCTGTGAAACTCACAGCCATGATGCAGCTGAGGCAAAGAAAATAGAAGGATTCAAAGAGAAATGGAACACTTTGCCTGACCTTGAGCATATTTGGAGCTGCTAAAGGTAATGCTTATCCAATAAAAAAGCAAATGAGGAGTGCCCACATGGAATGAAAGTTTTTAATGTATTGAAAATTCAGTAAAACTTAATTAGCAGCTCAGAGGAGAGCTGTGTGGGCCACTCTACTCCATGCCTGTTCACCATAACTGCTGCCCCTTCTTTCAAAGAGTCCCCAGCCCCAGTTGCTGGCAACCGGAACGAGCATTTGTGGCCTGGAGACAGCAGCTCCAGCTTCTCCGCCTTCTCCCAGCACAGCCGTTCAAGGCAGTTCAAGGCTGCTCCCTTGCTCAGGTCAACAGGAGCCACGGGAGGTGAGGCAGAGCCACAGTCTGACCTGTAGAGGTCTGAGACCACCTGCATGTTGCTGCTCCCTGCCTCAGGTCCCTCATCTGAGCATGTTCTGGGGCAGTTTCCTCAGGTCCCTTACACAGCTACTGCAGCAGCATCCAGGTAACAGCGCCTTTCCATGTCCCAGACGATTCTCCTTGTGCTTTCTGCTTGGATCCTGAATTCCCTATCCTGTGAGAAAGAGCGTGCAGTCAGAGGCAGGACAGCAATCCACAGCCTGCATCATCCCCAGAAATGTTCCCTGGGGGAGCACGTGAGTCAGACAGAAGCGTCCAAGTCCCCAGAGCCACCAGCCCAGCAGAGAAGCCAGCAGCCCTTCCTGCAGACACCATCAGCGTTAAGAGCCTGGCTCACAGCACGTAACACAACTCCCAGCCCAGCAGCATAGTGTGGGTGGTTTTTGGGGACCAGACCTGCCACACAGCCCCTCAGGATCTCTCCTGCAGTGAGTCAGCATGCCTACTGTCCAAGGGGAACCATCTCTGTGCCTGGACACTGTGCAGAGGACTGACCAACCACCTCCTCATAACAAGTCTTTCTCAGTCCCAACTATGACCCTGCCAATCCTTCCTCACCTCACTTTTGGTGAGCTCTCCATCCTCATCCTCATAAGGCACTCCAACAATGAAGGAGTTGGGTATTCTCAGGGCACCAGGGGCCAGGATGTTACCAAGGGGCCAGTTTTTGGGCCGGGGTAATGGTTCTTTTTCACCATCAGCCTTCACAATGCCATTCCTGAAGAGCAAGGGGAGTTCCTTCTAGAGAGACACAAGAAACAAAGGATTTGCATTTCCAGCAGGAGCAAGAGCCAGCTGCTCAGAGCTGGGATAACAAAGCTAAGCAGCAGTGCAGGGTCTGGCTCAGAAAACACACTCCACCACACACATACAAAGAATGGAATAAAAATAAAGAGCCTTGTGGAAAAAACGCTGCCAGTTTGAATCCAAATCTTTCCAAGCAGAGCTTTCTGTTAAAGAAACATGTCATGTCACAGAGACCCTAAGCCCTCTCAACAAAGGCTGCTGGTGCAGAGGCACAGGAGCTGTACAGCCCACGTGCCTGGACACTTGTTCTGTGGTGTGGGAGAACAACCCAAATCCCCTGTCACCATGCCTGGACTATTCTCACCTCACCAGCTGCTGGTACTTGCAAGCAAGCCATGTAATTTTGCTGGGATTCAGTGGCAAATGCTTCAGGAACAGAATAAGCTGCCTCCAGCGTGACACTCAGGAGGCTTCCACTTGAGAACTCCTTGGCAGAGAGCAGGGGCTCTTTGGTGCACACTGTCACTTCAAGGCCACCCTGTGAGACAAGGATAAAGCAGAGCCAGTAACTAGACAATTATAAGTTGCCTGGTCTTAAGGAGAAGCAAGCAGAAAACTAAGGCCAGAATGCATAATGTTATCTTATGCCTCATCTCAGATGTAAAAGAAAACAGACCAGGACAGCAAAGGAATTTCAGGATCAATTTGGCTCAACTGTGGTATTTGTTTGTTTAAATCACAGCCTGTTTGAGGTGGGGCATACGCCCTGAGGGTCTCATAAAATGAGCCATGGAGAATGAGGCAGGGTCTCATAAAAGGAGCTGCAGAGAAGAAACATCAAGGATGGAAAATTATGCTTTTCCCCTGGTGATTCAGAAGGCTGTGCTTTGCCTCTGTCCTATCTCCACACTCTGTGTGCAGTCTTTAATTACCTGTCCCAGCCCTGGATGGACAGTGTGCAATGAAAAACCAGCTGGTCAGCATTTATTACCTGGCCTCCCTAATGAGTGTCCCCCCACCTTGCTCACTGTGAACCTCTTAAACATAGAGATGCTAACGTGATATCCACCCCTCCAATTCACTCCCGGTGCTCACTGCAGGCAAGCTCGGCAGCAAAATTGGACACACTTTCCCAGTCTCATACTTCATTCCCTCTCTTAGCCACTAGGTACTTTGCAACCAGCTGAATGAATAAGGACCTTTCAGAAAAGGCAGCCAGAGCTCGTACAATAATGGACTCAGACATTTTATCTGCAGAAGGGAAGACGAATAAAGCTGAGGAGGTGACCCAGCTGTTGTATTTTTCAGGTTTTTCACCACTATGATTTCCATCTCTGGTTTTTTTCCAGAGCAAATCAGTAGCTGCACACATTAACATTTCCCAGTGTGACTTCACCTATCACAGGCAACTAGGGATAGACGTCAATGGGAGCAGGAAAGGCCTCCAAGCCTGTAACATATAGGGCTACAGCACATCCATGATGAGCCAGGTGGCTGAGTCATACTCTCCCTCCCATTAAAAAGCAGCAAAGAGCTGAATGAGGGAAGGAACAGTTCCAAATTCCACATACCATAGCCTCCAGGCGAAGGCTTTCTGATGGGGAGGCAGGCACTGCATACAAAGGAGCTGAGACCTTCAGTGAACACTCTCCTGGGGAGAAACAGGAGTGCAAACAGCCTAAAGTGAGACTTTCGGCAGAGAATTATAGTCATGAAATGGTTTGGGTTGGAAGGAACCTTATAGATCATCTCTTTCCAACCCCCTGCCATGGGTAGACATGCCTTCCACTACACAAAATCATGGTCTAACTCCTAATGCTGAGCTACTGATGCCACCCCCTCTCCCCACCAGCCAGATTTTGCAGAGCTATGAAGGTCACTTTGTCAGAAGGTGGTAAGTTATATTCAGGGTTCCATAAGCAAAGATAAAAAAGTGCCAGGGAGCAAGAATTGGTTATGGAGGCTGTGGAAGTTGTACCTTGCAGCAGAGGCAGAAGGTCCACCACAGCTTGGCCAAAAGGCATGGTCTTCTCCTGTTTTTTCTTCTCTTTTTGCCCCACTTCTACCACTGTCACTAGGAAGATAAAAGGAGAGGAGCTGGCAGAGTTCCTCAGACCAGCAATTCGGGAGCTGGGAAGGGTCTGTGTCAGCTCTGGCACGTACTCATCATCTCCCAAAGCCAACGTGCACAGCGAAGCCAAAGGAGCACAGGCAGACATGGAAGGGGATTGTTCCAGCTGGCAGAGGTGGAACACAAGTGCTGAGATCCTCCCACTGCTGCTGCTCAAGTGCTATTCCTGAACAAGGGACTCCTGCAGCCGACAGTACCCCCCTCCAAGAAGGGAGATCCAGCGCCAGGTACTTACAGAGCAGCGGTTTCTGTGCAATGACGTCCAAGGAGTTGGGCCCGTCGGGGCTGCACTCAAAGCTCGTCGTGAAATTGTAATTTGCTGTCCCATCTGGCAGGACATCAGCCTTGGAGGAGTCTCCCAGGACTGCTCCGTTGTACTCCACACGCACCAATGTAACCAGCACTTCGCTTTTGAGAGTCTTCTGTCAAAAAAAAAGCAGATTAACACCTGCCTCTGCAACAGCAGCCTGGGATCTGAGTTCCTCTGGCAGCAGCTCAGTTCAGTGCCCAGGACAGGGCTCACTGGTGGGGACCTGTTCCATCAAGAGCAGCAGATGTTGGCCATGCTAGGACCTCACCCTTCCCTGCCTTTAGGAGGGAAATTTCCTGCTCCACCATGCCGTGATGCCCCAAAGATTATCAGGAGCCTTGGCACAGGAGATGGAGAGGTCCAGCCTTCACCCCAGGAAAGACACATCTAAAACAAATACCCCATTGATATTTTTGTGCTTCCAGAAAGCTGGAGATTTTTGTTGTCTCTAAGAAAGTAGCTCCTGAGCTACAGGGATGAGCTCACAGGACGCTTGTGGACATCATGTGGCTGCAGAATGCCCTGAAATGGATGAGAGGAAACGGCCTCCAGTTGTGCCAAGGGAGGTTTCGATTGAATATTAGGGAAAATTTCTTCACTGTAAGGGTGGTCAGGCATTGGAAGAAGCTGCCCAGGGCAGTGGAGGAGTCACCATCCCTGGAAGTGTTCAAAAGACATGTGGATGTGGCACTTGGTTTAGTGGTGGCTTTGGCAGTGGTTGGACTCTATGGTCTTAGAGGCCTTTTCCAATCTTAATGATTCCATGATTCTATGAAATCAAAGAGAGCCTCCAGCAAGTTTTTTGGGGACTGCTGCAATTTGTTGTTACACCATCTTCATGCCACTTTCTTTAAGCAGGGATGAGCAGATTCAAATTCTAGTTTGAATTTAAAATGTCTAAACAGAGGGGCTTAAACAGGACGGATGGTGGGGGCACAACATGTGGCAGGGGGGACCTGCATGCCTGAGCAGCACCAGGCACCTCTACAGCAAGAGGAAGTGCTGGGCAGCAGGTACCAAAGAGCCTCCCTGCAGGAGAAACACAGTTTAGTTCTCAATCCACAGAGAAGTGGCTGAATACAAGGACCATTGTACCCAAACAACTCTTCCTTAGTGCTGAGCCACAGGGGTGCCCAACCTCCACAGCCTCTTCCTCAGCTCTCTCTCTCCCTGTCACTGGGGTAATTAGTTTCATGTTGGCTCTTACACAAAAAGAGATCTCTTTCACTTGGTTTTAATTTTCAGCCCCTCTCACTGTCTCCTTGAGCATGCATTCTATGAATGGCTAAACAGAATCCAATTAACCTTCCTCTGTACCATTAATTATCCAAGACTCCTCTCTCATCTCTCTCTACATTACCTCTAATTAACCAGATTCCACACTTATAGCTGGAAGTGGATTCCACATTCTTACAGCTGGAATTCTTTTCATATTGTTGTTGTTGTGACCGCCCTTTTGTAACCCCCCTCCTTTTGCCACAGCCCTTTCTCAGGACGGAGCAATCGGAACCACAAAGCAACATTCTGAATACAATCAACACATGGGCTTATTCTTTCCATCCAGCATTGTTCTTCCTCCTCTCACCTCATACTTCTCACGTGCTTGCCGAATCTATCAGTGTGAGAGGTACTCCAATACTGCAATGTAAAAGCCTCAAGCAGGTGCTTTTGGGTTGTTTTTTGCTCTCTTCTGCTGGATCAGAAGCAAGGATTTGCATTTTTCTGCTTGAGCTTCTCCTCTGAATTCCCTCTCAAATGCCAGTTCCTCTAGGAGGCTTTAAGGACAACTGGGTGCATCACATGGAAATCGCAGCAGTGATGGTTTGATTGGCACCAGCTCATAGTCTGGCACTGGAGCCACAGGCTTTTTAAGCCCAGAGCCATCCTGTTGCTTTCAATATGGTTTAAACAGCTGTAGCTGAGATGAAAATCTGACTTTATAACCAAGTTGAGATCTTTTCAGAGGTGTTTGTCTCACTGATACACATTTTCACTCTGTTTTGCTTAAAAAAGCTGCCATTTACATACAGTTAGAGGAGGCATTTCATCAGAGTTACATTTCATCACAGCATTTCTGGACTGCTGCTGAGGAGGTGCATTCCCCAATTTACGTGACTCACAAGCTTTTACTCTGTGTGAACAAACCCTCAGCAGGGAGAGGAAGCCACAGTGTGGTATTCCCAAATCTCTCACACTCCCACCACTCCTTCCTGTAGCCTTATCACCCCCCACCTGGCCTCAAACAGGATCCCAGCACACAGAATTGCTCTGGTCTCGTTTATTAAATTAGTAGAGACATTTTCAGAAGAACTTTACCAGGTCCTGTGCCTTCAGGACAGTGATCTGTACTGCTGCTGGCTGTGACATGCTGGGAAGAGCTGCAGCAGAGGACACACTCCCACCAGCCAGCTCTGCAGGGACCTCCATGGCTCTGCAGGAGAAAGAATGAGGCAAGAAACATGAAACTGCTCCATTCCTCTCCCAGATACCTCTGCAGGACACAGCAGTGGTGGCTGTGAGCGCTATTCAGGGCTCGGCTGTCAAAACACCACTGAAAGCAGAGGGCTTTGGCAGTGACAAATCATGAGGCGCAGGGGGAGGACAGAGAGAAATGTAATGTGAAAATTATCTGGCTCTGTAAACTTCACCTGACTGCAGCTCTCGGGAAGGACTTGCTGTGCCAGGCTGCTCTCAGCTCCGAGCACCAGGTACAGCCCTGGGCTCTCTTTTACTCCGTGTTTAAATTAACCAGGACCTCGTGGGCCAAAGGCCTGTGGCTGCCCCCCCCCATCCCCTCATAGCTCCCACATACCCAGGGGACCTGGCTCCCTCTGCTCCTCGGGTTTGGGAATCCCTCCAGAGGCTCAGAACACCCTGGGGATCCCACGGCCCCGCTGCCTCACACCCCCAGCTCCCACAGCCAGGGCAGGGGCACTGGTGTCTGCCTGGCCTCGGCAGGGCAGCCCCCTCAGCGCAGCCTCAACGGCCCCGGGGGCTGTCCCGCCATGGTGCAGCCCCTCACCAAGGGTCCTGGGGCACTCCTGCAGACCCTCACCCACGGGTCTGGGGGCTCTCCCACCTTAGGGTGCACCTGCCTGCAGCCCCTCACCAACGGTCCGGGCAGCGGCGGAGCGGGGCTCGAACCCTTGGACTCCCTGACTCGGCGCGTGACTCGCGTCCCGTAACCACAGCGACGCGGCTACTCCCGCGGGACGCGAAACCTCGCGAGACCGCGGCTCTTCACACGTGCTCGGGGGCCGTGCCCGTGAAGCTTCTGCCGCCGCCATGATGGGTGTGGGCAGCCCTTACCTGCCTCCCCCGTGGGCGGGGCCTCTCGAGGCCACCCGTGTGTCCTGGGGGCAGTGCAGGGGCAGTGCGGGGGCAGCGTGGCCCTCTGTGCGGCTCTGTGTGCCCCTGGGCAGGCCAGCTCATGCCACAGCTCCACTGTGCCCCCCCACCCCTCCTGACGGAGTCTGTGGTGCCCACCCAGCCACTCCCTCACACCCCACTGGGGCCCTGAGGGGGTGAGAGGTGGGTCCCCACGGCCCCATGGTGACAGGCGGTCCCAGGGCCTTGGGCAGACCCCCGAGATCCCCCCAGTTGTGCAGTGTGGCACATTAGGGGGATTTGGGGGACCCCACTGCCACCACCGCGGCTTTCGGGGCGGGAGCCGGAGTCCCGGAGCGGGTTGTCCCGTTCCCGGGGAGGGGATGCCCAGAATAGCTGCGCTATCCGATTCCCGCCGGAGGGGCCTCGTTCCCCCTAGGGGCTGACATTTGAGTCTGGCAGCGGGACAGCCTGTCGGGACTTCCCGGAATCTCCCGGCACCGCCGTGCCGCCCGGGACGCGCAGGGGGATGGCGGGCGGGAGGCGCCGTGGGGGCGGTGGGCGGCGGGGGGGACCCCAGCAGCACACGGGGACCCCCCAGCCAGCCCCATCGCCCGCACCCCTCTGCCCTGCAGCCCCCACGGCCCAGCCAGCAGGCGCTGCCCCCAAAACGGGCCGCCCCAAGAAGGCCGTGGAGGAGCCGGCGGCGAGGGCTCCGGACGTGGACTCGCTGGGCTTCCAGGCCATGGACCGCAACGTGCCGGGGCTGTCCCACGTCATCCTGCAGAAGCTCAACATGGAGAGCTACGAGGACTACAAGTGAGTGAGCACTCATAGGTGCACGTTCCCCATGCCCCCCCCCCACCCCGGCCAGGCCATCCCATGTGTCCCCCTACAGCTGGAGTGTCTCTCCTGGCTCATCCCACCCTCCCGGCCCAGCCCATATGTTGGCTCTAGTGGGCTCCTGGGTGCACCCCTCCAGGGATCCCAGCTCCTCGTCCCCACCCAGGCCAGGATGCTCCTGGCTGGAGATAAAAGTCCTGGCAGGCTCGGAGGCAGGATGTCAGCCCCACTGTGGTTGCAGTGGGCTGGATCCTGCTCACCCCCCAACGTGTGCAGGTCTGCCATGGACGGGAAGAAGAGCGGCAGCGATTTTGGCATCCGGACTTACTTTGACATGTTCCAGAAGATGGAGGACACCTTCAAGTTTTGTGCTGAATGCAAGAAGCTCCCTGATGCCCTCCCTGACCCCAAAAGCCTCCGGCGCTGCAAAAGGTATGGAAGGGATGATCTGATGACAGAGGGATGGATCCATCCCTTGCTTCCAGCCCAGTGGCTGAGGTGCAGTGAGGGGTGTCTGGCCCCAGTGCCCACCTCCAACCTCAAGGCACCCTCAAAACAGTGACACAGCCCTGGGAGGGGGTGAGCCAGGCTCAGCAGGACAGATCCTGCCCCCTTCCCCATGGCTTGGCTTTCTGCCTGTCTGCTCAGGTGCCAAAATGTGTACTACTGTGGCGTGGCATGCCAGCGTGCCAACTGGCCACTGCACAAGAAGTTCTGCAAGAAGCTGAAGCTGGTGGCCCTGGATCGGTTGGTGGAGTGGCTTGTCTTCACAGGTGGGACACGTCCTCCTCCCAGCCTGCCTGACCCCCATCCTGGGCTGCACAGGCCCCATGGTGGGATATAGGGTCCCTCCCCCAGCCCTTCCCCTCTAGCACTCCTACAGCACAGGTGGGATGGGCAGCCTGGGCTGTGGGGCCACCACTGCATCCTCCAACCTTCTCCCTACCTCCAGGAGACATCCCCTTTCCCACAGAGACCTGGACAAAACCCGCTGGGGATGTGAAGGGCTGGGAGGACTGGTTCTCCATGCAGGAGCAGCTGGAGGAGAAGCTGGGTGCCATCGTGGCCGGGCGGTACATGACCCTGCTCTGGGCTAACGCTGGGAAGCCCCGGCCGGAGGACAGGGAGCTGTGTGAGTCCATTCGGCGCCTGGTCACTGACTTCCACTCACGGCCGCTCACCATCGGCCTGGGGCTGCGGCTTTTCAGCATCGACCCCCTCGCCAGGCCCCTCACCGTGCACGTGGTGGGGGCCTCCCACGTGGAGACCCTTAATACCCGGCCGACAGACTATGACGAGCTGACACAGATGTTCCCGGGGCACCAGGGCATGGAGATGGTGATGGTGGGTGTGGATGTGGTGGACGGACCCATCATGAGGCCACCCCTGGCCACGCCAGCGCCCTGGGGCAGGGTCTATCTCAGCAGCTACAAGGGGCTCTACCACGACTTCTGGGAAAGCCACGTGGAGACCAAGCTGGCTGCCCGTCCTGACCTGGTGGTGGGATTTCACCCAGGTGAGTGCCTGTGCTATGAAGAGGTCGGACCCTCACACCTGGGAACAGGACATCCCCGCAGGGCACGGGGTAGGGACTCAGGAGCCACCCTGAGCACCTTGAAGCACCTGGGGCTGAGCCTGCAGGTGGCATGGGACATGCCCAGGGCTTTGCACCAAGGTACAATGGGCAGCTGGGGTGATCCCCTGGAATGTGGCTGCCTCGTCCACCACCAGGCACTCATTGTCCTACCTGTGTCACCCCTCTGCTGGTCAGAGGGATCTCTGCTTCAGGGCTTGGTGCTGTGCTCAGCACAGAACCCAGAGTTTGGAATGCCCCCTGTGCTGGTGGGGAGCCAGACCTCACCTTGCTGAGGTGAGGTACACACCAGTACCACCGTGTGCCCTGGGGTCCCCAGCGTGGAGTGGGTGCAGTTGGAGCTGGTTTCCCCATCTCTCTGTGTCTCCATATTCTCAAATGTCTCCCATGTCCCCAGTGTCCCCACCTGGCAGATGGACTCAAGGATCTCAGTGTACCTCTCCTCCGTCTGCCTCAGCTCCTGAAGGCACCTCAGCTCCGGTCCACCTCTGCCTTCTGTGGGGACAGGAGGACACAGCTGTGAGGCTGGGGTGGGATGGGAGGGAGGTGGACCCCTCACTGCTGTGACCCCACAGGTTTCCACGCCTGCCCAGACCTGCTGGCGGGGTGGCTGCCCACCCTGCTGCTGCTGCGGGACTATGGCCTGCCCGTCCTCTTCACTGTGTACAGGTGAGCGCAGCCCCACGGCCCCATGAGCCGGCACAGCTGCCTGGTGACAGGCCTGTCCTCCACTCTCCCACAGTGAGCAGGAGCTGAAGGCCTCCCTGCAGATCCTCGTGGAACTCGAGACACACATCGTGGGCTATGCCAGCAACCCCTTTGCCTCACTGCGGCCTGAACAGGTCTACTCCAGCCCCAACAAGGCGCCTGTCTACTGCAGCTCCCACTACATCGCCCTGCTGGGAGCAGAGGCATCTACTGTGCCAGGGGCCGAGGAGCTGGAGGATGACAATGATGGCTGGCAGGGAGTGGAGCCCAGTGCTGCTGCTGTAGGTGGGGGCATCACCCCAGGGCTGGGCTGATTCCACGCAGTCAGTGCTGTCCTGCCTGCCCTGCCCACCTGCCCCCCAGCCCTCACTGCCTCATCCCAGGACCCCATCTCCGCAACCCAGGATTGGTGATCCAACCATCTCTCACTGCACCCATACAGTCCTGGGGGACACAGCACCCCGGCACAGGCATGGCACCCCTCCACAGCACTAAATAAACCCCTGCCAGCAACCATCCACTGTGTCTCAAGCTTTATTTCCAAAAAGGCCTTGGTTTTCCCAAAAAAAATGGGGGGCTGAGCCCACCCCAGCCCCCTCCCAGGCAGCCACAGCCTCTGGAGGGACAGTGAAGGGGACCCTGACTGCGGGACCAGCTGTGCATAGGGCTGTGCAGCCCCCAGGGTCCCGCAGGGAGCTCCAGCCCAGCGCCCAGCTGTCACTGTCACCTGCACTGTGCCCCTGCCTTGGTGCCTTCCCTGCAGGGCACTGCTCCAGCCTGGCACTTCCTACCAGCCTGGCCACGGCCCGTGAGCACCAGCTGGCACCTCCCCACCGCTCTCCAGCCTCGATGGCCCCTGCAGACACCAGGGCGGGTAGTGCTGAAGGAACCAGCTCCTGCAGCATTGCCTGATGCTGCCAGGGACCCACACGGGCCTGGTGTCCCCTCCTGGTGCAGCCAGCGGGTGTGGCACAGCGTGGTGGCACTGACCCGTATGGGCACCCGCGATAGCTCAGGGAGGCCAGCACCCCCTGGGGCTCCCAGCGCCCCAACAGCGGGTCCCTCCCTGGGGTCAGTGCCTGTCGGAGGGGCCATGGTGGGCGGCGGAGCTGGCACAGTCCAGCATGGTGCAGCACTGCCGGCATCACTCGGCGCCAGCGCGCTCCCGCAGCGCGGGCAGCGTCAGGGTCTCCGGCGCCGACTTCTTCCGCGGGCGAGTCTTGGGGGGAGCGAGGAACTCGGGGGCCTCGTCGCTGAGGGGGGTGGAGGGGGCGCTGGCAGGGGCCGAGTGCGTGGCTGTCGGCTGCCCCACCTCGCTGACCGAGATGGTAGGTGCCACCAGGCCGATGAGCTCGTTGGTGGCCTCCTGTGTCTCCTGCTCGTAGCGCCGCACCTCCTCCATCGTCATCCCTGCCGAGCACAGCCGGGCTTGGGGACGCTCGGCACGGCTGCGTCCTGCACCCCCTCATCCTGGGGCAGCCTGCGCCCCGCGCCCCGGCTTCCCTTCGAGCTGGGGGACGGCAAGGGGACAGGGGCTGGGGACAAGGACACAGGCAGGGAAGGGGAAGCTGGACAGCGCAGCCAGCCCCCTGCTCCGGCACCAGCCCAGCCAGCAGCGGGGAAGGGATGGACAGGCAGCGCAGGCAGCGCAGGCAGGGGACACGTGGGGAGGACAGCCGGGAGGGGGGACCCTCCGCTGCGGGGTGCAGGGGGGTCACAACCCCCCCGCCTGCACCTGCCTGCAGGCAGTGTGGCGGGGTCCGGGGTGTCCAGCCCCGGCAGGCAGCGGGAGTTAAGGGTGCTGGCTCCCCAGCTTTTGGTTTGTGGCCACTTGCATCTGAGTCTCGAAGGCCCGGACCTCTTCCAGGGACATGTCTGGAAGGCAGAGAGCCACTCACCGGGACAGCCTCGCTTCCCGCTGGCACCCACCACCGGCTGTCACCAAACCCGGGGCTCCCATCCCTGTGTCCGCACTTGGCAGTGCCTGCAGCAAGTGTCCCTGCTGGACAGGGAGGGGTGCAGGCAGTGCAGGCAGCGCAGTGGCTCCCCTCTCCCCATCCGCCCCAGGTGTGCAGCAGAGCAGGCAGCGTGCAGGGGTGAAGGCAGGGGTGAGGGCCAGAGGAGTGGAGCAGAGCGGGCAGAGCAGGCAGTGCAGGCAGCAGGGGAACTGGAGGAAGAGTGGGAGCTGCTGCATCAGCAGTTAGACCTGCAGCCCCCTCCCAGCATGGGGACCATGTGCCCCCCTCCCCATCCACACCAGCGTGACCCCACAGACTCACCGCACCACTCGTCCACCCAGGCGAAAGCCTGCCGGTGCCCGATCAACAGGATGTCCCGGATCACCTGCACCACACCACGGCGGTCAGCACCCTGTCACTTTCCCCACAACGTCCCCCCAGCCCAGCCTGGACCTCCCTCACCTTGTGCACGAACTGCTCCACCCGTGTCTGCAGCCCCCACACCTCGAACTTGACGCTCACGAGTTTGTAGGAGCACATGATGGGCTTGGTGTGCTGGCGCCAGCCCTCCCGCAGCGGCCCCCGGCCTGTCTTGGCTGAGCTGAAGAATCGGGGGTCCTGGTGGGATCAGGTAGAGCAGGGCCATGAGCCCCCCCAAGGACAGAGAGGTGGCCCCAGGGAGCCCCCTCGTCCCCAGCCGTGGTACCTCCAGGCTGCGGTAGTAGCGCTCCGGGATCTCGTCAAAGGCAATGTCCAGGAAAGAGACCTCATGGTCACCCAGGATTTTGTCACTGTGGAAGATCTGGGAAGGGGAGGGAAGGTGAGTGACACGGACCATGTGGCCCCTGTGATGAGTTTGCCAGATCTCAGCTGTGGTGCACACTCACGTTCTCACTGTCCCCGCAGTTGTCCTCATACTTGGTCTCGATGTAGATGGAGAATTTGGGCAGGAAGGAGCACTGCAGGAAGTGGCTGTCAGCTGGTTCCCAAGGGACGCCTGTTCTGAAGGACACCCACTCCCAGGGACACCTACCCAAGGAATGCCCATTCCCAAGGACACCTATCCTGAGGGAAACCCATCCAAAGGACACCCTGCCCCAAGGGACACCCACCTCCAAGTATGACCATCCTCAAGGGATGCCCATCCCCAAGGGCACACATCCCAGGAACACCCAATCCTAAGTGACACTCACCCCAGGGGATGTCCAGACCCAGGGACAACTCTCCCCAAAGACACTCACCCCAAGGGACACTCACCTCAGGGAGACCTGGCCCCAAAGGACTCCCACCCCCAAGGGACACTCAGGCCCAAGAGATGCCCAGCCCCAAGAACACCCAATCCTAAGGGACACCCATCCTCAAGGAATGCCCACCCTGAGGGACACCCACCCCTAAAAATGCTGACCCCAAGAGACACCCATTCCTGGGGGATGCCCACCCCAGTGCCCTGTCCCCAGCCATGCCAGGTGCTGGGGAAGGGATCAGGTCCCCTCATGCCACCTCCTTACCGTGTACTCTGGAGGGACACCGTGGCACATCAGCATCCCGGGGTGACATCACCACATGGCATCATGGGGGAGAGAGGGAGCAGTGAGCCCAGGGGCAGAGGCCACGGCCAGGCTCCTGGCAGCCCATCGCCCCTGCCAGGGAGGGACAGGGTGCCCAGCAGTGCCCGTCCCCACGCCCTGCCCGAGGCTCACCAGTGATGGTGTAGGGGTAGTAGTTCCAGGCCTTCTCAGTGATGTAGAAGATACGGGGGGTCACTGCCCGTGCCCAGCTCGGCAATTTGCTGCAGGGGACCATGGGGGGGGCCCCCTCAGGGCAGGACATGGCTGGTGCCGCACAGCCCTGCACCACTGAACACAGCCTGGCTCTGGGACCCCCATCCCCTCCCCAGAACACTCACCTCCACCTCAGATCCTCCCCATGCAACCTCACCTCCACCCCAGGATTCCCTCACCTGCACCCTATCACTCCCCAGGGACCCTCATCTGTACCCCAGGATCACCACCTGCACCTCAGGACACTCCCAGGGATCCCTGCCATTTCTCCAGGACCCTCATCTCTACCCCAGGCCCCCAGGGACCCTCACCTGCACCCTAGGACCTCATGTGCACTTCCGAATCCTTCCTCAGGACCCTCACTCAGCCCTAGCTCTTCTCCATGCACCTTCATCTCCACCCAGGATCCCCCCAGGGATGCTCACCTGTACCCCATCACCCCAGGGACACCCACCAACTCCTCCAGACCCACATCTGCACCTCAGGACACTTTCATCTCCCAAAGACTGTCACCACTACTCCAGCATCCCCCCCCCAGAGACGCCTTGTCACCTCCCCAGCACCGTCATCCGCACCCCAGGGGACTCCCAGGGATCCATGCCAACTCCCCAGAACCCTCAATCTCCACTCCAGGACTCTCATCTCCTCCCCAGTGCCCCCATAATTTCCCCAAAACCACCTCCCTCTCCCCAACCCCTTGTCCCCACCCCAAGAGAACCCCACCCCCCTTCCTGGACTCTCACTCCCTCCCCAGGGCCTCCATCTCCCCAGGGCCAGGAGCCCAGGGTGGTCCCTTCCCCCTCCCAGCACCCTGGGCAGGAGCAGGCCCCCAAGGAAACCAGGAGGTGAATTTTGATTAATTTTCAGGTGTTATAAATACCTGCCTCGGCAGGGGAATCGTGAGTGCTGCAGCTAAAAATAACGTGTCTCACACCAGAGACTCCCTGTCAGGAGCAGCTGCTGGGGGGGACACGGGGACAGCAGTGCCAGGGGCCAGCAGCTGCCCCACGGGCACCTAGGGCTGTGTGAGGGGACATGGGGACACCTCCAGGGCCTGGGCACTGCTGAATCCTTCACCCAGGCATCTACTGGTACTTGAGATGGGTGACCAGCAGAGAGGGGTGGATGTCCTGAGATGGGTGCACCCTGGAAGAAGGGTGCAGCCTGCCAGAGAAGGGGTACTCCCCAAAGGAGATGGGTGCACCCTGTGAGATAGCCCCCAGGAAGTTATCTCCTATAGAGATGGGTGCACCCTGGTCAATAACCCCCAAAGATGGGTGCAGTCCCTGAAGATGGTATATACCTGGGAGATGGGTACATCCTGGGTGACGAGTGCAGGCCCCAAGAGTAGTGCACACCAGGAGATGGGTACACCCTCAGATTTAGGTGCTCCCCCCAAAGTTGGGTGCAGGTCTCAAAGATGGGTGTGTTCCAGGACTTGGGGGCACTCCTGGGAGATGATGGAGGCACCCCTGGGAGACGTGTACAGCCACACTGCAGGGTGTCCAGGACTCGGAAAGGATGTTCTCCAGGAATTTTGTAGGGAAGACTGGCTCCCTGCTCCCAGTGCCCACCCAGCACCCCTTGGCGGAGCCACCGGCTCACCTGGAGAGGTGGACACGCTTCTCAGTGAACTGGCCGGAGCCATGGACGGGGTCCTCGTGGGGCTCGTTCTTCACCACCTCCACGCCCTCACCCTTCTCACTCTCCTGGTGGCTGTGCTTGCTGATGGTGTAGAGCTGCCCCACACGGTACTGCAACCACAGTGCCTGGCCTCAGTGCCACCGGCCCCACTGACCACCCGGCACAGCCACACAGCCGAGAGGGGAAACTGAGGCACAGAACAAGGGGTGTGGCTGAGCCTGAGCCCTGCAGTGGACAGGGGGTTCCCAGGGCACCCTCTTTGACCCCCATGTCCCTGGGCTGCTCCAGCACCTGGATCCTGCTCTCCCAGCTCAGCAAACTACCTGGGAGCCAGGGAAAACTGTATCTATATGATATATGCGGGTCTGGATATCTCATCTATATGATGATATGTGTGTTCAGTGATGCAGCCATGAGATAAGGGTTTGATTGTTCCACTGAAGATCCCATCCATCACCCCAACCACCATCGTGATCTTATCACCCCTCTCTGCCTTAATTAGAACCTTCCTCACTTGCCAACAGCAAAGCAGTGTCCAGGGAGGGCTGGCACTGTCCAGGGTGGGCACCGCTGCAGCTCCCTGCCCCCAAAATGTCCCTGTCAGTGCCAGGTGCTCATGAGAGACCTTTGGCCAGGGATGGTCCAGCTGTCAACACTGTTTGCTGATGGGATTGGGGCTCCCTGCTGAAGCAGGAATTGAGCTTGTGCTCTCTGTTGGAGCTGCTGCAGTGCCACGGGTATCCAAAACCCCAGTGCTCTTTGTCTGTTGACTCATCCCATGGTCCTGGGACTGCCCTGGTGCTACCGTTGGGCTCCGTGCCCCAAGGTCACCGTGCCCAGGGATGGGGTGTTCCCTCTGCCTGCACCCCAAATTATGGCTCAGCACTCACACGGAACATCCTGAGCCCAGCATGACCAAAGCACACCCCGCTCCCTGCCACGAGCTGTGCCACGAGGGGACAGCAAAGGGGGTCACTTCGTCCCTCTCAGGGCAGGAACCTGACACCCTGGCGCTGCATTCCTGTGGGTACAGGACCCCTACCCACAGCCCCCTCCATACTGACACCCATGAGACAACCCCGTTCCTGCCAGCCCCAGTCCCGGTGCCCCCCACTTACCTCCTCCGTGGTGAGCGGCATGCAGATGCGGTACTCCTTGATGAGCATGGTGACACGGGCACGGCGGGCACGGCGGGGGTCAGGCAGAGGCTTCGGCGCCGGCGGGGCCACAGCTCATGCTGGGGGGACGCGGGGGACGCAGTGACCGGGAGCGGGGGGGACGCGCGGCTGCCTCCCACGCTCCCATCCCATCACCCCACGCTCGAAGCAGCCGCCCCGCTCCCGGTGACTTCACGAGCCGTTGCCATGGCAGTAGCGTGAGGTCACCCGTGCGAGGAGCAGCCTGGGTGTACCCAGCTGGGGACACTCCGGTACCCCAAAACCCTGCCGGCGTTAACCCTTGCCCTGCCTGGTAGACGCCAATGTCTTGGAGCACATGTATCCCCCCAAAATACGGTGCCCTCCCTTCGGGGTGCCACATCCCCACCCGACTGAGGTGGGCAGTGCAGCGAGAGGGTCACAGGGACGCGGAGATGGGGTCAGACCTGCCCGATGCTCCCGGGGACCCCTCTATGGGCGCCCACAGTCTACCGTGCCCTGAAGAACTGCCCCCGAGGAGCACTTATGGTCACCCTGGTTCAGGACATCCCTTCTCTGGGCAGGACTTGAACCCCCCTTCCCGAGGCTGTCCCCCAACACCCGTCCTGGCCAGCACCCATCACAGCACCCAGCACGGGGCTGGGGATGCTCGGGGTGAGTAATGGGGCAGCCCAGGGGGCTCCTGGCCCTGTTCCCCAGCTCCACAGGGCAGGGAGGGGACTAAGTCACCCTGAAAGTCACCCTGAAAGTCAGACCTTGGAGGGGGAAGACGGGGCTTCACATGGGGTCTTGTCTTCGAGCAGCTTGTCCAGCTGGGGACACAGGGACATCCCTGGAGGGACAGGGGCATAGGGGGACACAAAGGCATCCTTGGAGGCACCGGGGAACACGGGAGTGTCCCTGGGGCCACAGAGGCATTTGGGGACAAAGGGGCATCCCTGTGGGACACAGGGACACATTGCTAACAGGTCAGAGAGCTGGTGGCAGATTGCAGAAAGCCGAAAGCCTCCCCGGGGGGTCCTGGTAACGTGGGCAGAGGCAGCCCCGGCATGAGGGAAGGGGCACGCCGAGGACCCACCGGAGCACGGCATCCCGCGCCCCATCCCGGTACCGGGGCAGCTCAGACCGGCCCGGGGGGCTGGGGGGGAGAGTGGGAGCCCCCGGGCCGGGCTCCGCCACCCCTTCCCCCCCTCTCCCCCCGGCCGCCTCCCTCGCGGGGCCGGGGCCCCGCCGCCCCCGCCGCCCGCACTCACCGGCCCGCGGCCGTGCCCGCTCCCCGCCGCCGCCGTGCCCCGGCCGTCCCGGGCCGTGCGCAGGAACGAGCCACCCTCCGCACCGCCTCCCGCGCCGCGGCACACCGACCCCTAGGGGAAGGAATGCACCGCAACGGCACCGCACCGGCACCGGTACTGCACTGGCACCACGCCGGCATCGGCACCGCACCGGTACCCTACTGGCATCACACTGGCACCTCAGCGGCACCGGCATTGCATCGCACCGGCGTTGCACCGGCAGTGGCAATGCACCGGCAATGTCACCCGCACAGCCCTGCACCGCACCACGCCGGC
>JAWWLV010000035.1:1699717-1712310 GCA_035041135.1 Platyrinchus mystaceus
CCGGCACCGGCACTGCACCGCAATGAAAGCGACACCGGCACCGGCACTGCACCGCAGTGACAGCAGCACCAGCGCTGGCATTGCACTGGCAGTGGCACTGCACCGGCAGCGCGGCCCCGTGGCACGGCACCGAGAGGCTCTCTGGCACGGCATGGCACAGCACAGACCGGCACCGGGGCGCCCCTGGCAAGGCACAGCACAGCACCAGGGCTTCCTGCACCCACCAAGTCTCAGGTCCTCCCAGAGACCCTCAGCAACCACCGTGTGCCCCAGCTGGGAGGTGCCCCGGGGTCCCATCAAGGCAACAGAGCCCCGATGGAGCTCCTGGGCGGGAGTCCCACTGGGAACTCGCCAAATCTCCTCCAGCCAGTCACCTGCACCCCACTGCCAGCCCAGGCCCTGCCCCCTCAGCCCCACCACACTCCACGTGCCAGCACTGCCCATGTGCCATCCACAGCCAAAAACATGTTACTGGCATGGATCATCACCAGCGACACCACTGCCATCCCTGTGCTTCACAGCCTTCTTCCTCTGAGAATTTCCATCATCTTGGGCACCATCAATATCCACACATGGGTGCTGCACCAGGCTGTGCCTCTCCACTGCCATTTTCCTGTTATTTCCTCCCAAAATTCTGCCATTCTCTCCAGCCCCTCTGCCTGGGATGCAGGGGAGCAGCCTATCATGCCATGGTGATGGCCGCTATGGGGACATGGACCGGGCAATGGGGACACCCACTGGGCCACTCTGCATTGCTGCCTGAAGGTGCTGTGACCCCCCACTGCAGTGGCTCTGGCAAAGGGCATGGAGGTCCCACCTGCCTGGGCACCGAGACACCCATGGGCTCTTTCGTAGTGGCTGATTTGTGCCATCTTCTGATGGTGTGGACCCCACTCTGTGTCACCCTGCAAGCCCCAAGGCAGGAGTGATGGGCACTGACATGGCTCTGGCAGTCCCAAGGCAACAGTGATGGCCCCAGGCTGTGGCCAGGGCAAGCAGTGGCATAAGGAACAACATGGGGACAGTGGCCCCAAAACCTTCCAGGGTACCCCATGGGCACCTATCCCACATCCGGGAGCACAGTGCCAGGAACTCTGCCTGTGGGCACGCCTTCCCTTGCCTTCACTGCCTCTTCCCAGCCTGCAATGTCACCATTCTCCTGGTAACATGTGTCAGTACCACCAGCTCTGGTGGCACTGGGTGACAGCCACCCCTCTTCCCTGTTTTCCCCCAGGGAGGGGACATTACAGCAGCCCCCAAAGGGTAAACAGCAGACACAGGGCTCCCGTCCATGTGTCTGGGACCAAACCCAGCAGGGCTCCATCTGAGGTGACTGTGGTGGTGACAAGGACCCGGTAGTGCTGGTGACAAGAACCTGGCAGGCTCTCAGACCCCCCCAGCAGCCACATTCCTCCTGAACCTGTTTGGCAGGGCCCTGTGCAGGGGCCAAGGAAAAGGCATCCGGGTTGGGCTTTTCCTGATCATGTCCTGCTTCACTCCAGTGCCAAGTCAACAAGGAGGACAAAGAGTATTTGCTGAAGCCAGGTGCCCTCCCATACTTCTGCTGCTGCCCCCCAGAGCCACCCACGGCCCCAAGTGCTGCCGGTGCCCCATAGTTTCTCACCACCCCTGGGAGGATCCTGCAGAAAATTGGGAAGGGGAAGAAAGAGGAGGCAGAAACAAGTGAAAAATTACCCAATTTAATCCCAAAGGCCCCCCAAGCTACAGGGTTTCAGTAGTCCCCTGTGGCCCCCCCAGCCCCCTACCTGTGTAGCCCATGGGGGCCCTGGGTGAGCACACCCCGGGAGTGCCCCATAGCTCTGCTTTGGCGCAGGGAGAAGGAGCTTTCCGAGGCATCCAGCCTCTTCCTCCGCTCCACCGGCAGCCCCACACTGACACCCAGCCCTCAACCCAGCCCTTGCCCCACCCAGAGCCCTTAGGAAGGTGTCCTGATGAAGACCATCCTGCTGGAGTAGACCAGGTCCACCAAGTAGGCGATGAGGTTGAAGATGGTGAGGAAGGTGATCCCCAGGTGCTTGTCCCACCAGCAGTCCCTGCCGCAGGGATGAGGGCGGCTCTGTCCCTTGAAGCTGTAGAGGGGCCAGAGGACGGTGGCAGTGATGTACATCAGCAGGGCCAGGAAGTTGTACCCCACCAGCACCTTGTCCAGTGGGCAGGGAAAGTAGGCGAGGCACCGGCCGATGGTGAAGATGATGATGAGGAGGGTGAAGATGAAGCAGATGGAGTAGACAGCGACACACCACATCAGGCCAGATTCGTTATTGTATTCACCCAGCAAGGAGAAGATAAGACAAGCCACGTAGGCTTCGAAGACCTTGAGGAGCCCAGGCACAGTGGAGAGGAAGCTGCTGATGTCCCCGGGCTTGGCGCGGATCAGTCCCACCTCGACGGCGTAGGCGAGGAAGCAGAGGCAGGAAGTGGTGGTGGCCACGGCCTGCCGGGCACACTTGTTGTCGCTGCAAGGGCCTCTGATGAAGGAAGCGGGGAAGACCACCGACGAGGTGAAGATCATCAGCACTGCCAGCATGGAGAAAGCTGAAGTGAAGTCATCCCAGGAGAGAGGCAGCATGGGGTAGAGCTCCAGCAGCTCCAGCAGCAGCACCAGCAGAGTCACGATGAAGCAGAAGCACCAGGTGAACATGCACCACGTCCCCGAGGGACCGCTGAAGTTCCCCGTGGAGGCCACCAAGCTGAAGGTGAGGCAGGACAGCACAACGGCGAAGAGCCGAGCGATGCCCACCCAGGAGGTGAGGGCGCGCAGGTTCACCCTCGCCACGGCCATCGTCCCGCCGGCTCTCCCAGCCCCGCCCGCGCCGGGGAACGGGTGCTGCCGTCAGCCGCTCTTATCTGGATGCCGGGGCAGAGGGGTGGGGCACGGGACAGGGAGCTGCCAGCCCCCCCGAGCCACTTGTGCTGAGGACCCCCGGCTGCTGCCGCCACCACCACGCACAGCCGGCCAGGTGGCTGCTGGGGGATGGTGGCCACACCGGCGGGTGGATCATTAACGCGGGGCTGGGCAAAGATGCCGGTGCTGGCGGGGATGTCGAGCCCCACAGTGGGGCTGGGGCAGGCAGGAAACACCATGTGCCACCGTCCTGGCACCGTGCCCCAGCCCTGCCCTTGGCAGGAGGCACAAAGGGGCCTTTCAGGCACCCTAGGCATACCAGGGGGACCACCTTGACACCCCATCACCACAGAGTGCCAGGGTTGGATGCCAGCGGGGCAGCACCCACTGGGTCCACCTGAAGGGGTTGGGGGCTGAACCCAGTGCTGGGTGCCCCTGGAAGGGGGGTGCCACAGGTGGGTGCAGCCCCCTCACACCCTTGCAGGCGACACCTCCACACCTCTCTGGCACCTCCACACCCCTCCGGCACCTCCACACCCCTCCCGGCACCTCCACAACCTGATAAGTGGCTCAAAGTCCAGCTATGCCAGCTGCTGTCACGGGGCAGGACGGGTGAGGTGACCATGGGGAGGGCACCAGCACCCTGCCCCCCCGGCACACCCCACAGACAGCACCCCCACCTCCCCAGGGTGCCTGGGGGGTCTCATCCTGGAGCAGCACAGGAGAATGGTGGCACATCAGAGGTGGAGAGTGCAGCAGGAGGAGGATGGCGGCAAAGGCCGAAGGCTCCAGCCTGACCTTTAATGTCATACAGGGTCCATGGGGTCTGTGCCCATGGCAGAGCCTGGGAACGAGGGACCCACATCAGGGCAGCTGGGCACTGTCAGGGGACACCTCACCACAGGCAGGGTCGGGGCACAGCCATGGTGGGCAGGAGTGGGCACTGTCACGGGGTCCAGTGGTGGCTCTGGGGGCCATGAGGTGGTTCAGAGGTGGCTGCCACCCTCACCTTTGCCAGGCAACCCGTTGAGGGGGCTCAGTACCGGACGGTTGCTCTCGTTCAGCCGCTGCACGCGGTAGCTCTCATAATGGACATTGTGGGTGATGTCCTTCAGGTCCTGCAGGTGTGACCTGCTCAGGGTGGCAAGGGGAGGAAGGACATCATGTCACTGTGCCCTCTGTCCTGCTGTCACATCAGGAATTCCAGCACACCCTACCCAGTCCCCCACTCACCGGATCAGCAGGTCCCGCAGGAGGGGGAACTCGCAGTGCGCTGGGTTCTCCACTGCAAAGCAAGGCAGAGGGGCAGCAGGTGGGTAGTGGGTGGGCAGGAGGGCACGTTGGTGGGTGAATGCCCAGGGAGCACATCGCAACACGCTCCAGGTACCGCTGGAGTACCAGCATGGCTCCGTGACACATCTGCTGGCTCAGCACCCACCCAGGCAGGCACGCACCCCTGGGTGCTGCTCCCCGCAGCCCCACAGGCCCCTCACACCTGGGGAGGGCTGGAGGTGCAAAGGGCTCCACTCACCTTCGATGATGCCCCACTTGGTCTTGCGGCCCAGCACCCGCTTGCCATTCACCTGGTGCTCCTGGTCTGCCCCTACCACGGCAAAGGGGATCTTCTCCTGCCAGTGCAGAGGGCTGTGCTCACCCCAGGTGGTCTGGACTGACCCAGGGGGTTTCTCCCCCACCTTTCTCCCCAGGGTTGGCACCCCCAGTCCTGGCATCCTGGCACTCACCCGAATCCTGTCATTCAGTGCCCTGTCTTCAGGGTCCTGGTCAAAGTCCTCCTGTGGGTACACGCTGATGGCATGGGTCTTCAGGTCCTCCTGGATCTGCGGAGTACAGGACTTGAGACAGGGCTGGGGATACATGTGGCACCTCAGGAGTGCCTTGGGGACCTGTCCTCACCCGCTGCTTGAACTCTGCCCGTTCCTCCAGGGTGAGTGTGTCGGCTTTGGCGATCACTGGCACAACGTTGACAATCTTGCTGAGCCGCCGCATGAACTCCAGATCCAGTGGGCGCAGCCTGCCAAGACCACCGCCATCACCCCGGGTGACCCCACCACTGTCATCGTGGGGTGGCCCCGCCACCATCACCCTGAGGTGGCACCACCACAATCACCCTGGGGTGACCCCACCTCCATCACCCCAGGGTGACACAACCATCCCAGGATGACCTCACCACCATTACCTCAGAGTGACCCCATCACCCCATGGGTGCTGCAAGTCAGGACTCACCAGTGACCCGTGGGGGGGACAAAGTAGACACATCCATGGACCCGAGTGTCTGGGATCTTCCTCTTACGGGTGATGAGGATCTCCTCCCGTAGGTACCTCTCGTACTGCTCATTGATGTATTTGATGATGGGGTCCCAGCTGAGGACAAGTTAGGGGACAGCATCTGAGCTCAACCCCCACCCCAAACTGTCACGCACCGAGCTGGGCTGCTGCACCCCTCTGTGTCCTACCAGTTCTCATTGTTGATCTGGTCCCCAAACCCCGGCGTGTCTGTCACTGTTAGCTTCATCTTCACTCCCTTCTCCTCGATGACTATGGGGCAGAGAGGTGGGTCAGTGGGGATGAAACTTTTGGGAGAAGGAGAGGACTGGGGGAGGGGGGTCAGAGGCTGCCCTGAAACCTCCCCCTGGTCCTCTGTTTCTCCCCAGTGTTGGTGGGACACGACACCATGGTGATAACCTTACCATGGGTGATAGACTGGAGTTGCACTGTCTTGGGAATACGTTCCTCCTGTCCAGGCTGTGAGGATTTACGGCTCACCTTGGACTTGAAGAGGGTGTTCACCATGGTCGACTTCCCCAGCCCACTCTGCCCTGAGGGGACACCAGCAGCTCCGGTTTGTCCCCCAGGGTGGTAACACCTCAGTATCCATTTGGGAGCATTCCAGAGATTGGGCTAGTTCAATTTACCTCCCAAATAAATTTATTCCCCAAGGCCATAATATCTCAGTGTCCATTGGGGAGCATACTGGAGGTTGGGATGAGCTCACCTATCAGCATCACTATATTATGCTGATACGGGATGTCAGGGTTGTTGCCCCTCTTCAATTGTTTGCTACTTAAATAATTTAAAATCCCTTAAATTTCCTTAAAACTCCTTAAAAGCATGATTTCCCCTGGCATGGTGGAATCAGAGCCAGGATTCCCACCCCAGCCAGGAGCAAACTCTGGACCTAATGCTCACCCACAACCATGATGTTGAACTCGAAGCCCGTCTTCATGGTTTTGATTTTCATCTGGTCAAGCACAGCTTCAATTCCCACATATCCAAAGAGCTGGCAACCCACAGGGCCAGGTGCCACAGTGACAGGCACCTCCTCCTCCGGCACGGCCGGCGGCTCCATGCTGCACTCCTCGGGCTCCAGGCTGCTCCCTGCACAGGTGGGCAAAGGCAGGTGAGCCCCAACCCCCTGGTGCCCACCCCTCCGCCGGCACCGTTGCTCCAGCAGCAGCCTCGCCGGCGGGCACACAGTCCCGGCACATTCCTGGCAGCTGGCGAGGTTCAGCATGGCAACACGAGCACGCCACCCCCTGGCACACTGAGGGTTCTGAGGAGGTGCCAGTGGCATCTTTGGGGTGGCTGTGCCGCTGGATCCCTCCCACGCCACTGGTTGCCCTGCGATGTGGCATCGGGCAGCATGGCCATGGCCAGCTTCCTTTGCCCAGCCCATGGCGCCGCCCGTGTCAGGGCCACCTCCTGAAGCAGCGCTACGGCCCCGGCACACCCAGAGGACTCCCGGCCTGGGGCAGGAAGTGCATCCCACACTGTACCCAGGCATCGGTCACTGCTGGGCAAGGGGCACTGGGGGGTGTCGGAGAGTGCAGCGCAGGCACCAGCACAACCCTGAGCCCCAGGGACACGGGGATTTGTCAGGGGGACCGTGCGCAGAGCGTGCCCCAGCCTGGGGGCCACCGGAGCCCTGTGCCCGCTCCAGCCACTTGTGCGGCAGCTTGGGGGGCCCCAATCCCTGTCTTCCTCCTCCTCCTCCTCCTGCTTCCCAGCACGGCCATTGTTCAGGTCCTACCTCGTCTCCGCGGAGCCCTCGCTCAGCTCCTCGCTACGGTCGGGGGGCGTCCCCCGGGTGCCACCAGCATCCCCAGCCCCAGCAGCGCCGCAGCCCAGCCCCCTTCCCTCCGCCAGCTCCCGGCTGGCACCAAACCGGCTCCGGCTCGGCTGCCGCTCCCACGCATGACCAGCATGGCAATATCCCGCCTCCCGCAGCCCCCTCCCCGCCACTGTGCCCAGTTTGCCGGCTGACTGGTGAGTGCAGAAGGCACCGACCCTGCTGTGCCCACCCGACTGTGCCCACCTCAGCCTCCAGCCAGGCCACCGTGGATGCAGACCACCCCCCTGGGTAGTTGCAGAGGCACTGAAAAGGAGTGGGAGTGTTTGACTGTGGGTACCATCCCCGCTGGCACCCACACGCTCCCTGGCACCAGGGGCCACCCCAGTAGCACCTGTGCCCAGCCCTGGCACAACAGGGTGGGATGAGGGGTGGTGGCCCTGACAACCCGCCCCACTGCCGCAGTGCCCCACGGCGCCTGCGTCCCCCCATGCCACAGTCTCCCCCATATGTGCCAGCCGGCACTTGGCACCAGTGAGGCTGGAGTGGCAGCTTGTGATGGCCCAGGCTGCCAAGTGTCCTGCCGAGGCCGTGCCTGTGTGCCACACAGCCAGGGGACAAGGGACATGTGGGCAGGAGCCAACCTGAGCCAGTCTGGGGTACCAGATGATGGAGCTGAACACACCCATTGCCATGGCAACAGCATCCAGGCGGGCGGGGGAGGCAGCCAGCACCCTGTGCCCGCTATGTGGGCACCTTGCCAGGGTGATAGCAGGACTGGGGACAGCAGCATCACATGTGCTGCCCCTGTGCCCCCGTGGGTCGAGGTGTTTCTCAGAAGTGGTGAAACAGCCATGGATTTCCTGGTGACAGCAGTGACACCCAGGTGGGGGAGCTGATAGTGGACAGGGTGCCCACTCTTGTGAGGATCCACCCACCCAGCACTGCCTGTCCTGATGGGGTGCTCCACAGGCAGGCAGGGAGGTGGGATCAAGACAACCACTGTCAACTGTCATTCAGACAGGCCATTGCTACTGGGGGACACTGGCCCCCTGCACACCCACTCTGGCCCCACTTCCTGGTCCCTGCCAGCCCTGGAAGTTGCCAGGACAGATCCAGAACCAAGTGATGCAGCCACTGCATGGAGCCATCCTGGATGGCTGGACACTGCAGGCAGGGAGCAGGTAGGATTTAGTGCTTGTGCCTCTCAACTCCCCAGGGTGGTCCCAGAGTGCAGCACCCCTGCAGGGGCTCAGCCATCTCCCTGTGCTGTGCCAGTGGCAGCACCAAGGAGACAGCCACAGCTGGAGGGCACATCTGGTGGAGCCGAGGGGTGACACTGGGTGCTGCAGCCACAAATGCCTCCCCCACAGGGCCAGAGCCCCCACTGCCCCAGCCCTTGGTGTTGAAAAGCCCTGTTGGCAATGGTCAGCAGCTGGGTAGCCATGTGAAAGTTCTTTGGCATCCCAATGGAGCTCTGGGGCAAATGGCTCCTGCAGCCAGACCTGTTCCAGGACTCATCACAGATGCTCTTATTTTCCAGGCAGGGACAAGTAATCCCAGGTCCGTGGTCTCCTCCATGCATTTAATTACTGATGCAGGGTTAATTGGCCAGTTCCCAGGGAAGCCTGTAATAAGGCTCCAAGGGTGGAGGGTGCTGGAAGAGGGTGAGCCAGGAGAGGAGCTCCCACCGTGCTGCTCCCACTGCCGCTGTTTGCCACCGCATCAAACTGGACGTGGGATGGGGAGACAGAGGCTTCAGATCTGGCGCAAGGGAGCTGACCCCTCTGGCAAAGGGATGGAGGATTTTGGGGATGCACCCACCACACCAGCCACACCACAGCTCTACCCGCCCAGCCCAGCATGACCCAGAAATGCTGGTGCTTGTCCCAGTGCCAAACACATCCCAAGGGGACAGTGGTGACAATCCCCATGAGCAATCAGACCCAGAGCCAGCCCACCTATCTGCCTGGTGCAGGAGGGAGCCGTGGGACGGGGACGGGGGTGGCTGAAGACCGTCAGTGAGCAGAAGCAGAAGTGAACCATCGAGCGAAACCCTGCGCCTGCGGCACCGCTGGGGACTGGGGATCAAGGACAGTCACCCAGCCCTGGTGACAGCACCCCCCTGCCCGCACACCGCCCTGCCCGGTGCCACCACACCATCCCTACCTGGGTGAGCTGGCCAGAGCCGGGGTTGTTGCTGCCGACAGCTGGTCACTGGGGCCAAATGGCTCCTGGGGTGCAAGGCGGAGGACGGCTGTGGCCCACGGCTCCTCCTCCGCTCCTCCTCCTCCTCCTCCTCCTCCTCGCCCCAGGCCCTGCGTGGGCGACCCGGCGTGGAAGTGAAACGCGGCGGCCGCCGGCTCACTTGGAGCTTCCTCCCACGGGGTATGGGACCGACCCAGCGTGCTACAACACCCCAAGGCCACCCACGGGTGTCAGCGGCTGGGGGCCGGGGTGGCCTCCCGGGAGAGGAAACAGATCGTTTCCACCTCTTCCTGGCAGAGAAAGCACTGTGCCTGAGCAGCATCTGCCAGTCCCCTGCCAGTTCCGGGCCATCTGCAGGGCAGCGGGTGCCCACACACTGCCCACTGGCTCGTGTCCCACCTCATAGCCTGGGCACACCACGCTCGACTGCCTGCCATCAACACAGCTCCATCCTGAGCACTGTATATGTCCTCATCACCTTGGATCGGTCCTGAGCACAGTGTTCCGGTGTCTCCATAACCCTGGATCAGTCTGGAGCACCATGTCCCCATTTCCCCATCACCCTGGCTTGGTCTTGGACACTGTGTCCCTGTCACAGCCCTGAGCACTGTCCCCATCTCCTCATTAACCCAGGCTGGCACTGAGCAATGTGTCCCCACGTCCCTGTCACCCTGCCTCAGGACCAACCACTGTTCCTGTGTGTCCCCATGACCCTGGCTCAGCCCTGAGCACCATACCGTGTCCCTATCACCCTGGCTCAGCCACAAGCTCTGTTCCCCCGTGTCCTCATGACCCCAGCTCTCCTCCCGGTCGGGTGCCGCGGGCCGCGGGGCAGCCGGGCTGGCTGGGCAGCGCACGGGCATTGCTGGGGGATGATTCACCGCAGCCCGGAGCAGATGTATGGATGCCTTTGCCGCGTCAGTACTTAGGGCCCGGCGACGGCGGCTCCACGACAGCCCAGAGAGACGGGCAAGGAGCCCCAAGCACCCAAACAGGGAGCCCCGGCGGCAGAGGACGTCTCCCGGCCACCCCGGCGCCCTCCTGGAGAAGCCGCCGGGAAGGGGAACACGGGGAATCCCCCACACCATGCTTGGGGACGGGCATGGGCTTGGCAGAGCCCACCCCGGCATGGTGGGAGTCGGGGGCACGGCAGTGCCGGGGAGCCCGGCATCGTTTCCCGCGGCACTCGGTGTGCGCCGAGCACGCCCCGGCGCACCTTGGCCCCCCGCCACCTCCTGCGCCCCACGGGAAGGGAGGAACAGGATCCGTCCCCGTGCCAAGGCAAGAAGGGAAGATTGGGGAAGAAGGCGCTGGACGCGGGACAAGATCCCGGCGATAGGCGGCACGCGCGGGGCCCGGCGCGATGGGCCACATGTGTCCCGACCTGTCTCCCCGTGCCGGGAAAAACAATTAGCGCCGGGGCGGCGCGGGAAGCTCGCCAGGCACCCCAGGGCCGGGAGTGCTGCCAGCACTGAGCTCGGCTCTGTGCTCTACAGCCCCCCCACATCCAACGCTCTCCATGGCCCTCCGGCATGAGGAGCAGTGAGCTGGCAGAGCTCCTTCTGTCCCCAGCATCACTGTCACCCCACATCCACTCTCTCCCCGGCATCAACAGTGGGGGGGGGTATTTTAGCGACGCTGCACCCACCAAGGGGTCTTGGTGAGGAGAGGGGACAGAAGAGAAAGCGAATCCTACCGTGGTCTGGTGTCCCTGCTGCCCCGCTGCGGTCTGCAGCCTTGCTGGGAGCTGCTGTCACCACGTAGGGTCCCCGTGGTCCCACCATCCCGGTGCTGGGGGAGTTCCCTCTGGCTTCACGAGGTGCTGCCGGTGTCCCCAGGGTTGGCACCAGCACCAACCCCCCGAGGAAGGCGGGCTGGGAGCTCACTTGCACCGTCTGTGGCTGTGACACCAGCTTGAAGGTGGCGGCTTGGGGGGCTGGCAGTGGGGGCAGCCCCTCGACCCTCACTAGGGAGGGGGTGGCGGGGGCTGGGGCTGCCTCCCCCTGGCCCCAGCACAGCAGTGGGTGCTGGCAGGACGGGATGGGGCTGGCACTGAGGGTGACCCTCAGCTGTGGCTGGGACAGCGTGCGGGGGGCCACGTCCCAACCCCCCGGCCCCTCGGGGACTGGGGGCAGCCCTGGCGCTACCTCTGTGCCATTGTACGGGGCCAGGGAGGAGGAGGAGGAGGAGAAGGAGGAGGAGGAGGAGGAGGAAGGCTGGTGGGTGCAAGGCTGGGGCGCAGGGCTCTGGGTACCCCATGGTGAGGGATCCGGCAAGGGGGTCCCTGGCTCCTCGGCGATGTGCAGGTCCAGCGCTGGCAGAGAGCCATGGCTGGTGGCAGCCCCACAGAGAGGGTGATCCAGCTCCTCCGGGAAAACACTTCCATGGGATGGGACCTTCTTCAGGCCAGGGCTGGTGGCTGGGGGGGTGCCTGGTGGCAGGAGGGGCCTTGTGGGTGCAGGGCTCTCCAGGCTGGAGGATGAGCTGCGCAGGCTCTCACCATCGCTTCCTGGCCCTGTGGCAGAGGCCTGGCAGGTCTGGAAGGAGGCAGTGCGGGCAATGCTGGTGCTGGTGGTGCCATTGGTTTGGCCAGTGGCAAGGCTGGCACTGAGCCGGGTCTGCAGCACGGGGCTGGGCGCTGGGCTGGGGCCGGTGGCAGTGCCCGAGCAGGGTGGCTGGCTGGGCTGCAGTGGCCGGTGGTTCTCGGCAGTGCCCGAGGACAGAGGGAACACCAGTGGGGAGCCGGGTGCCTCATCCCCATCCTCTGCCTCAAACGACTTCTTGAGTGCTGTGGGCAGAGAGAGGGATGATGGCATGAGAGTGACATGAGAGTGGCACCTGATGGCACCCACCAATCTCTGCCCCCAGCACCTGGAGGTGCCCCTTGCTTGTGAGCTGGTTCCACCCAGGACCCCACCCGGTGTCAGCTCCCTCCCAGCCCTGCTGCGTTGTCCTGGGTTTTATCATTGTTCCCAGGTTTATCTCGCCTGGGTGGCCGTGCCTCTGGCTGTCCTCACACACACTGCCCGCTTTATTCCCCCTGTAAGGGATCCGGCCGAGTAACCAGATCCCTGCCCGACCCTCTCCCCCTGCATCCATCCAACAGTCGGGATGGGAAGGATTCCTGCCCTTTACAGGGCGTTAACCCTGAAGCCTACTGATGGCAGGCAGGCAGTATCACCACACACAGCAGGGCCGTCACAGCTCTGCCTCCCATGTGGATTCACAGCAGCCACGAGCCCACAGCACGGCCCTGGGGTGCAAACGTGCCCCCCACACGGATCCCCCAACCTCAGTGAGTATCACAGGGCCTGGCTCCAGTGCAAAGCCTCAGAAGTGGGGACCCTCTCTCCCCAGGTCTGACCCCCGTGAAGACCCCATTGTACAGCTGCCCACTCCCTCCAGCCCTGGCACGGCCCCCAAGAAGCCGTG